>VCRD01000986.1:107035-147512 GCA_006783055.1 Trinorchestia longiramus | reverse complement strand
CACTCACTGTTCTGTGGTCCTTCCTAACTCATTGTTCTGTAGCCCCTCCTCACTCACTGTTCTGTAGTCCTTCCTCACTCACTGTTCTGTAGCCCCTCCTCACTCACTGTTCTGTAGCCCCTCCTCACTCACTGTTCTGTAGTCCTTAGATCAACAACCTGTCCTTGGCCTCATCACATCTCGGGTGAAACGCCTCTCTGCGGAGGAGGTGTTTCTCTCTCGCGTAATTTTTCTGCGCCCAGTGTACCGTCCAAAGTTAAAGGAGATGCTTGAATGAATTTACGTTAATGTAAATTGGAATTGTAAATCTGTCTTCATTGTAGTAATTTAGTTGTTTTTACGCAAGTCCGAATTATTTTTCCTCATTTTTCATTGAGGATCCTTGCACACACTTTTAATATAAAATTAAAACTAGCGGCACTTACTGTGCAGAAGTTACTCCGCTACCAAAATTTTGATTATAATCTCTTGACTTATGTATATTTTGAAAATCTGAAACGAACGCGCCAGATTGCCAGGGGTGTTAAATTTGGACGAAATTTCAGGTCAGAAATACGTGACCGTGAAGTCAATCACGTACGTTGAACCAAGCAGGCTGTGAGTGCAATCTCTGTGATGCTGTCTGGCGCTTAGTAACTCTTCTTCTTTTCTGCTGTGTTGGTACGTAAGTAACGAAGCTGCGTTACTACATTCGTTTAAGTGAGTGATTAGTGCGTAATTACCTGTGTGTGTCGCATGTGTGTGTGTGTGTGTGTTGCATGTGTGTGTGTTGCATGCATGCGTCTTTCCCCAGGGGTTGTAACAACCATGGGTCAATAAGGGCTGGCGAAGCTCTAACAAGTAAAGAACAGATGGGTTTTGGTTTATCGCAATATGTAGTTATTCACATGGAATCAAGTTTAAATGAATATTTTTTCCTCCTGAATAACATAAACATCATTAAGCAAATTATTCTTGTATGAGTGTGTGTAGAACGCTCGCTGATGGATTTCTGTTACTTTTTCATGATCTGTTATCACTGAAAAACAAGAAAATAAAATCTTAATTGTCTAATATAATGAAATGGGATTTTCCACTCACATGTTGTGTAGCTCGTATAGTAGAGGATTCTTTATTTTTTTAACTTTCTGTGTACCTCACGTTACTTACTTCCTTCTCTCATCGGAAGCTATAATACACAAACTATTACAAAAGAGTTACAGACATGCCTTGCAGTACCTGGTTGTCCGTAACTTCTCTGGCGGTCACTAACGCTTTCTGCTTGCGCGGTTTGGCCCGACAAAAATTAATCAATTAAAGTTCTAATGAAAAGGAATTAAAGGAACAAAATTCAATTTGTCACTGTCCAGGTGGTAGGGATAGACGTTTCTTTCCAGGAGTGTGGCCGAGTAGGTCAACGGGGCTCACTCCTGAGAGTAACAGCTCGCATTGTATCCTAATTAACGGGCAGCTACTCAATCAATTTCCTTCATAGACGTTAGTGCGTCATTTCAGTTAAATAAGCGTATAGAAGTGGCATTATGACACATAAGTTGCTTAGAAGGTTCGAGGAGATGCACTCGTGAATTTATAAAGTTTCATGTTTCATGAAGATCGCACCTACTACTTATGAATTAGAAGTTTGAAGTCTATCCGTGAGTACAGGACTTGTTTGCAATTTCGAGTCGTGGTAGCACGCAACACTGATTGGAATATTGTAATATTGTGAGAAATGTCTTCTATATGAAGCGTCATAGATGATTAGTGCAGTGAGTGGCCGTTGTAAACGTCGGTCGCAGAGTTCCTGCATTCTACTGCCAATTACCAGAAGTTCAAGTATTTGCATCTTAGCATTTCTACGGTCTGTAGTGCAACAGTTCTAACGTGACTTTACAGCACTGCTTTCTAAACCCCTCACTCTTAATCATACGCTTGTTGGGAATGCAATGTTTGTAATATTTTTAGGAATTTGTGGATTTTTTGTATACATTCGTTCTTTTGTTTTTGTTTAGAAATAACATTAGAATTCATGAATTGATAAATAAATTGAGGATATATTTGAAGGGAAATCATAAAAAATAACAGTGCTCGGTGATTATGCAGCAGTCAGTGACTGTGTACTTACCAAACGCCAACTTCAGATTTGAACGGTCGTATTGAGTTGTCTGCGATTTGGACTAGCAGACCTCGCCAGGAATAATCTGTCTTAGGCCTGAAATATTGAAATTATGAAATGCATATATCTGCAGGTATCCAGTACAGCTCCTACTGTAGCGTCATATACTGCATTGGACTACATCCCTTGTCTTAAAAAAATCATTTCTTTACTTAAACGTAATTGTAGAGACCTTAATTCGCAGTTGAAACGCAGTTGAAACATGAGTTCATCGGTGGTTCCAACAAATCATCCGCTAGGATGCGTTGGCTTGAATACTTGTTGTACTCTTTGTTTTCGTTACCCTAATTTCGGTTGCGGAATCGTCATTTACCAATCATATTTCTTAATGTGTATTGCTTAATTTAATCTATTATAAAATTCTGAGCTACTGTACAAGTGTAAATCGTGTTTAGGAGTCTGCATCTACAAAATCAGTGTGTCGTACGGGAACTTTGTCTCGTTTGCAATAGCAATGAATGAAAAATTTATCCGATAATTTTTTTCTGCATTGTTAAACGCAATGATAACTGTTCATGAACTTATTTGCTGACTCTTTCTTTTGTCATTTTGGATATTTTTATAAAAAGGCTTGCTAAATCATCACTTTTGTTAGGACATCTACAAAAGTTAGTTGGGTTCGTTCACATTCTTGATTACGACTTGGTGCGGACAATGCGTCGTCGTTGAAGCAACACAATGATATGGCCGATGCGAATCACGTCACGAGTTTCGAATTCATCGTTTAATTCACCATCGTAGCCAACCGCTCACACGCCCAATCAACTTGGATCAGAAGTGATCATGCCTGAAATCATAGATCGGTCAGAACAACCTCAAACAGGAATATTTTTGAGGTTGTTCTGACCGAGTAGACTTGAGGTCTTGCGTAATCCTTATAGTGATAAAAACTGGTGGGAAAGACGGTACCATCTGTTGGATGATGTTTGCGAGAACCTCAAGACGTGAGTCGAGAGCCTCTAAAAATATAGCCATAAAATATAACATGATCTCTATTGCATCAAAGGCAAGACATATTGCATAATATCGGGTATGGTACGGATGTTTTTAGCTGACGTATATTGTTCACAAATGTTATAATTACAATCAAGAATATCGTGAACATATTTTGGATACGGGATTAATCTTCTTATTTTATAAGTAGCATCATATATGTACTGTATTCTTGCATCTATTCCGAAAATATCTTCTCTGGACGTGCTCGAATGAAATACAAATAGAGATATCTGACTCTGTAGCTCACATAATTGTTCTCTTAGCTGCAGTGTCAGAAGGCGTTCACGTCAAGGTCAGTTTGCCTTTCTCTTCCTGGAGCAGGAGAAAAATCTTCCCTCACTCGACAAGTTTGAGGCACCGCTGCCTTTGTACGTAAGCGTGACTTTGCCTTCAAGCTCTGGTGCAGACCGAGCTCTGCCCAGGTTGTGCATTTCTTTCTATGATTTCTTCTACACTGGAAGAACTAATGATGTCAATTGACACATCTTGAAACCATAAATGAACACAGCTTGAAATACATTGCATATTTTCACAGAATTTTACTTACATTTTCGTAGTTTAGTTAATACCTAGTAGATTAGGTTGACACCCTCTGTCCTACTAATACTAAATTTTGAGTGTAACTCATTTAAATTTTTCTTAATTTAGCGAGATTGATTTTATAAATACATTCAAAATACAGCATGATGTGTTCAGTTACGATGGAAAACGTTTACATGCTGTGAAAACAGTGATTAAAATTTTTTGGAAATAGAGACGCGTTATGTATTTCTCAAGAGCGTCGTCAATGAGTGCTGAATTCAACCTCGTCTTTTCCCCCGCGCTTTTCGTTTTAATCTTGCTTGATGTATGATACCTGCAATAATCAATGGAAATATGTGAAGATTAACTTTAATGTTACCAATGAATATAATGCGATCAACAATAAAACAGCTGCCAATATCAGTGGTTATTCGCAAGTGTTGTGTGGGTTTCTTTGTCCCTAAAAATTAACGATGTCCTGATATGTTGTATGTCGATGCTACTGGAATCTTCATTCATTTTGTACGATCTATTATAGAATATAAAACCCGGCCTATAAACAACACGTTAAAATATGAGCATCAATTCACAGCGTAACACATCTTATAAACTTGTTTTTACAATTTGAAACTGCAATTTGTTTAAACAATACGTAGCTGCAATTTGTTTTCACCAAATGATAAAATTTGTTACTAGTGCAGACGGCATGACGTGGGTGACAGTAGTGCTGCTCGTGCTGCTGTTGCTCCTGGTGGTGCTGCTACTCCTGCAGCCTCAGCGGGGGAGCTTACCCCCCGGACCGAGGGGTCTGCCTCTCGTTGGAAACCTCTTCGATCTGCTCAAATATGACCCCATCGAATACTTCACTATGTGAGATCTGAGAGAAGGTTTAATGCTCTCTATTCGTGTTCAGAAAGTAAAATTGCCAATTTTATCATATTCGTTGGTTTTCAGATTGTACATGGCAGGGGTTCCTTAACTGGGATGCATGAGCCTCCAGGCTGTGAGTTAGTGTAACCCAAGAAGGTCATGAGAGATTTTCGAAAGATAAAACTAGGGCTGTGGTGGGAAGAACAGCAGCCTCTGCATTATCACGCGAATTCCAACCACGACCATTTCTGTGTATTCAGTTTGGGGTTTTTTGATGACCTCAGGCATCCGCAAGGGGTTGGAATATTAAATTGTACATCCTGTAGCACGAATTTGCTGATTAATTAATGTATTGTTGTACATAATATATTGATGAGCATATAAAATTCTCAGACACTAATTAAAAGTCCCATCGAGGACATTTCAACTTAGTGAGCTTAAGAAGTAAAATACACATTATATAGTTTTAGATATGATATTCGGTAAAAAATAACAGCACCTTAAAAGCATCATCTGAACATGGAATGAAACTGGATCACATCGTTTGCAATGAAGTAGGTTAAGTAACGGATATTTAAATCAACGTCAGTCTTTCAGTTCTCAATTCAACCCTTTGCAAATGAATGACCTATGCGTGAAGTTTTTAAAAACATATTTGATAATGACGTGGCTAAAATTCTCATTTCAGAAAATGCTCGACAAATAATACAACGCAATAACTGAACATTAGGATACACAATAAAATGCTGTCATTTTGTTTCACTTGGGCAGGTTATCTAAAGAGCATGGCCCGATATACAGCGTGCAAATGGGGCTGCGTCCTGTGGTGGTGCTGCATTCAAGGTATTGGATGCAGGAAGCCTTCGTCAAGCACGCTGACACCTTCACCGACAGACCACATGGCACAGTCTTGCACTTCATCGCCGGTGGCAAAGGTAGAACACCCAAGGGTGGTGAATTTTATATACTAGTAGACCCACACGTGAAAATTCTAGTGTTTTTTACTGAAATTTTTCGTTTGATTTGCCAGTGGACGCGGGATTTGCAAAAGAGTTTCCACATTGAAGGCTGTGCCTTTGGTATCTATAAAACAATGCTTACAATACATGTATACCCTAACGAATATCCTCCTATTTAAATCCTTAAGAGTGTGACAGAGAGATGGACCAAGCAAGCACGCAAGCAAGCAACAAACTGTGTATTATTATATAGTGGAATAGTGGAATGACTTAGTTATGGTTTTTTCATATTTCTTCCTTGTATAGAAGTCTATTAATTCATCAGCATCGATAAGTAGGGAAAAGTAGAACAACCAAGGTCTAATGTGCGACTTAGTTGCAGTTGTATATTTTATCCTCATACAATAGTCGACTGATTCTTAAATATCGTTTTCGATAAAAATTTTGGTTTAAGCTTCCCAGTATATTATAGAATATTTTTTACCAGGGTTATCCGTGAAATTAAATGCACTGCGGCACAAAGCAACTCCTAAATTCATAATTTCCCACAGCCAAGTGTTTGAATATTTTTGTGTCGGTAATGTGTCCTAATCAACTTGTGAAAAAGACTTGGTCAAAATTGTTAAAAAATGTTATTCACTCATACCTTGAAGGCAAAGCAAAAAATCGACATTCTTAACTGCCTTTACGAGTTTTGGTTGAGCTACCGTCCAATTCTGACTTGACTTCCCAGGAATGACACTCTCTTGAATGTTTTTTTCTGTTGGCGTGGGGAGTGTTTGAGGTATCAGAGTGATGTGATGCTCCTCAGGTGTGGTGATGATGCTCCTCAGGTGTGGTGATTATGTTCCTCCGGTGTGGTGATGTGATGCTCCTCAGGTGTAGTGATGTGATGCTCCTCAGGTGTGGTGATGATGCTCCTCAGGTGTGGTGATGATGCCCCTCAGGTGTGGTGATGTCAGAGGGTTCAACTTGGAGGGACTCCAGAAAGCTCCTGACGCAGGTGCTGAAGGAATTCGGCATGGGAAGCTCCAAGATCGAGGACTACATTGCTCTTGAACTGAACGAGTTCATGGAGTCTCTCAAGGTACGGATATTATAAAATATGTACAAGTAAATGCTAATGTCTGTAAGAGGAGTTATTTCAAAAGAATAGTTTGTCCTGCACGTGGCAGCGTCTGACCATGGGAAGTTTAGGTACGAGCAGCTTAGACAAAAAATTATTTGTCTTTTCAAGTGAGATGATGCACCCCTGCATCTAATAAAGAGTTTTCAATAAATATTTGTAGTGGGTTAATTTGAAATATGATATTGATGCCAAATGTAGTTACTTTTTGCATCAGACATTTTTGATTGCCATTGCAATATCATCCTCTCTGTGTTCTTTATTCCGCAACAATCATTTGTACAGTAGCAGTGTACAGTTTTCTACTTTACAGTCATCTAGAATATTTTTCGGTGTTTTTCATTAACAGGCCATCAAATACCACTGTCCTCAAAACATTGGGCGACTAATAAATCCGGCTACTACTCTCGTTCATTCTAAACCAGGGGTTCCCAACCTGGGCTACATGTACCCGTAGGCGTACATTTGCTTATCTAAAGGAGTACATTTATTGTTAGTTTATAGTTCCTTAAACCTAAAAGCTCTATAAACATTTCAGTGGAATTTTATTCTTCTATTCACCTTTCTGTCACAAAAATTCAGCGGTACATGCTCATCTGTTGAAATACTGAAGGGGTAAGAAGTAGCTTTCCTAGAGAAAGGTTGGGAACCTCTGTACTAAACCAATATTCATTTCTCTTTCGACTTTCAAAATAAATAAATGAGTCCAACTTCCATGTTCATGAAGCAAAAGATAACTTTTAGAAAGATGTTGGGAAGCCCCTGGAGATCCACCCAGGCCTGGCAACGTCTGTCCTGAACATCGTGTGGCACATGTTCGCTGGGGAGCATTTCGAGGTGGGGGATCCTTTCTTGAGGTGGATGGTCACTTCAATCGAGAGGACGGCCAACCTCATCAACCAGGGAGGCTTCCTCAACTTCGTACCGTTTGTCCAGTAAGTCACATAAGTTACAGAGGGCGTTATAATCCGCGTGATATTGTGTCTATTGTGTTCACACGCAACTTACTTTTCGATATGATAACAGGTGGATGTTATGGAAGAAAAATATCATACAGATATTCTTAGCCTCTTGGTTTCAGACATTTTGGCTGTGGTATTAATGTACAGTTCGTCAAGTGTACTTACTCGTACAACAATAGAACCTGCAATTCTGTATGGTTGGTTCCTTTAGTGTATCATTATGTATCTCTTGTGATTCATGTTTACAATCTCACTCACTTAATCAAATCCTCAGACGTTTCTAACGAAAAACTGCTGGATGAGCGCTGATTCTTTCGTCTGTTATACAGAAGAGCAAATCTCAATATCTCACAAAGTCCAGTGAACACATTATTATTGCGACTCTATTGTTAAAACTGCGCAGAACAAGGTAAAAATTGCATCACTGAACGTGCGTACATAAACTCGATTTACATGTCACATATATTATAGATATCTGTCTTATCTGTCAAGTGGTCACTCTCCTTGTAGAAGAGAGGCAACACACTGACTCATGCACATCACCACTAAGCAAGAACTTTTGTCTGATTCGGTGATAGTAATTTCCTTCTTGTGGCGTACGGAATTCTTGCGTCATAAAACAGGAGGGAAACGCTGGATCAAATACAGCTCTGTGCTTCCTGAAGCGTGATCAAAGAGAATCTGTACTTGCTCTACTTATCAACTGAGGAGAAATTTATTTGCGTTTTTTATGTAGTGTTGCTCGGTTTTTGCCTTCACGTTTAAAACTTTCATAAAAGATAAGAATTGAGACTAAGGCTACAAGTTCTTTTAAAGAATTTTTTCTAAATTTTCTGTTTTGCATGTAGTGTAAAATTAAAACAAATTATGAACAAGCAGATCATGTATTATAACTATGTGTTCACTAGAGATTAAGTTGTGCGTTGCATATCGCGAATTGTATGTTACTGTTCCCAGATAATTTCAGTATATGGTCTTAGATTTCTAAGTTTCTTCATTGTTTACTGATTAAGAATTTTTCTTGGCACTATATCGCACGCAGGAAGAGTCGCAGTGGAATAAACAGTTGACGAAATAAAAAATTTGATTGTGACCTATGATGAAATTAACCAACTTAGTAGGTAAAATGATAAATTTTTGCCCCGATTCATTTGATATATCTTCTCTAAGATAAACTCGTTATTAAACTAAACGTCCTTTACAATGGAGTACTCTCATTAACAAAAATTGCTGCTCGAATTGAATACCTAAGTTTATGTCACCGAGGAAATGTCACTGTTATATCGGCGATTGCTCCAGGAAAAATTACTGCTCATCGTCTTACTGAACCTTGTTCGCATTTTTTACTGGCATAATCAATATAAATTTTTATCGACGTTATCATTCAATTTCTTATGGCAAAATTTACTTAATTTTGTGTTGTATTGCAGATTTATTGGTACCTTCTTACGGCTGCGTGCATTCCAAGTCCTCTGGAGCCTGATCTACCGCATGCTCTATTTTAACAAGATCATACACCAACACAGGCAGCAACTGCACGATCCCACTCGAAGTTTGGATCTCGTCTATGCCTTCCTCCAGGAACAAGAAAAGCTCAAGAAAACAAATCAACCTGCCGGAATTTATACCGGTATGATATAACGTGAAAAGTTTCTTAACTGCTATCTCAGATATTTGGTGGAGTGTGTGTGATCTAGTACACTTAGGCCTGTTGAACTAGTGAATTTATTCTTTATTTACTTAATTTTTGGCAGTTTTGAAGTAGAAATGTAAACACAAACAACTTTATTTCCAATCAAGTACACAGTACATAGACATTAGTACATTGGTTTTTTCAAATTCTTAAGGTTAACATTCTTAGAGTAAGGGTGATGGTGAGCTCCATGCGACGATCCTGGGATGTGTCCATGGGCACACCGATAAGTTGAGGGCTTACGGATAAGTGCGAGCTCATTGCGCGAAACGAGAAACAGCTCGTATTCATGGCCGGGTTTCGAACCCGCGGTCTTTCTGCCCGAAGCAGAGACCTGATACCTAACACAGGCCGCAGACCACTCGACCACGGTGGCTGCTTTCTACATTGTTATAAAGTTTCTACATTGCTATGTGTGTTTGATTTTTGGTGCAATTAGTGTGACTGAATGCACGTAATGTGGGCTCAGGCAATTTTTAAATTTGATAAAACAAAGATTTAGTCGTTTAACGAAAGTTTGGAGAAGCTTGCTACGTCAAGTTGTAAGTTTTACCTACTGAATCTTACGCGTAATGGTGTGAAGATATTCTGTTCGTTTTTGTTATGTTTTTCCTGTCCAACAGCCAAACAAACATTTGTAAGTCATTCCAAAGCTACATTTCAGAGACTATCTTAATCTGCAAGCTTGTTCAAGAAAAATACAAAAATGAAAGGTTTCAAGCTTTCAAAAAAAAGAACAACATTTTTTATTTCTCATCCGAATTTACTTTTCAATATGAAATAACCTACAGTAGATGTTTTTCCATATGTATTTCACCATATGTTTAAATACGTCTTTTTAGCTTCAGCATTTCTTGAGTTCTACTTTATTGGTTAACGTTTCCTTAAACAGAAACGAATCAACATTCCTTCATTTTAATACTCGGCTTAAAACTAATTTAGAAAAGAATCATTCCCTGCAAACCGCAGTGTGAGATTCACTGCGAGAGACATTGCTTTGTATAAATCAAAAATTAATAAGCAAAAATTACTTATATTAGTTCGAATTCTAGTGTATTAATGAAAGCATATAACACTGAAATGCTACTGTAACCTTCAGATAGATCTTATCTCAAAAAAGGCGGTATCCTTAATCCAGTGGCAGTCTATTAAAATAAAGCTAAATATTCGACCATTGTGATTAAACTGCTGTACATTACGATGCCAAGGAGGAATCATGAAGCTTACCAGAAGTCTCCATTGCTCTTTAATTGTGCACGTCTATGGTTTGTGCCCACACAAAGGCTGGTGGTCTGGTTACTTACAAAGAGTAAATGTTTATTTATTTTTGTTGGTTCAGGAACTCATTTTTCATGTTAATTCATTAATTTTAATTTTTATATCAACTTATAAATCATTGTTTTAAACTACTTCTAAATATATTTTCAATGAAATTTGTAGATTATTACATAAGTTATATGATGGGTATCGTTTATCTGACATGGCTCAAGATGTGGTATATTCAAGTTGATTTACTCCAATCAATTTTGTACCCAGACTCGCAGCTGCGGTGGCTTCTGAGTGACCTCTTCGTGGCGGGGTTAGACACGAGTGTGTCTGCCATGCGCTGGGCGTTCCTCTTCATCGTGAAGCACCCCACCGTGGCGAGCAAGCTATCCGCTGAGATCGTGGAGGTTGTGGGCCGCGAACGCAAGCCCTGGTATGTAAAACGCTTTTCTCTTAGGGTTGGCTTTGGATGAATGTTTTGGAACGCAGGTCCACGTAAAATGTTTTTCAGTCTTCGTTAGTTTTAGATAAATGCTCCGGAACTAAGCCTCAGGCCTTAGTAAAATGTTTTTCAGTCTTGGTTGATTTTTGATAAATGCTCTAGAACGCAGGACTTGCAAAAATGTTTTTCAGGCTAAATTGGATTTGGATAAATGCTGTGGAGGAACGAAGTTCTTTTTTAAATGAACGTAGAATGAACTATCTAAACAGATTTTAAGGCCATGTTTTGAATCCTGTATTTTAAAAATATATTATAATTTCTAATAGTTGACAATGTACATCACTATACTAGATATAGATACACTTAGTCGCACGAGCTAGTCGCTCCGGACACTATCGTAGAATTAAAAAGGAATGTTTACGTACTAGTCGTTCGTTTTGCGTACACTCGGATTATATTTTTGTTTCAGTTTTGAATGTTTTATGTAAAAAGTTATGGCAAGGCAATGCTGAAAGATACAGGGTAAGGCATAAATACTGTTGCAAATATAAATATTTTTTTCTTGAAAAAGACATGTATTTCGAGTTTTGATTTTAACAAATTGTAAGTAATTGACTAATCTACGACTACAAAAAAATTTGATTCAAAATGCTTCTCTTTTGCCTTCACTAGTTTGAGAAGTCTTGTAGTAAAGTCTATAATAGCAGCACGGACTACTTCTAATTATATTTTTTCACGTTATTTATTCAACTTTGACTTTAGAACTTTGATACTTTGACAAGGAATAGGTCAATTGTTCTTTTTATCAACATTCTGTTGATAAAAAGTTCCTTTTCTTTTACTCAGTCCCTATTCATTCTTCTTTATAATGAATTTTCACACACATTGACTATAGTTCATGGGTAATTGTTCTGCAAAAAATTGAGTATATCCTTGATAATTAATTTTATAAAATTAAATTGGATAATATTTGCGAGACATAAATTATTAATATTGATTGGAACGTTAGGAAAGGATTGTGTGCTTACATCATATATCGTACTGTGTTTGCTAGTACATAGACCCTTCCATTAATTTTTGTTCTTTAAGTAGAAATAAAAAAATTCCCAGGACCTTTCTTCTAAACTTTTTGAACAACAGGCAACGAGGAAAGTTCCATTCCGAAAAAGTTGGTAAAAATTTCAAATTCGGTCGTAGCTTATTCGTGTGCATTCATTGATTATAGTGGTCTCAGTTGCATATATTCCGCCACAAAAATTTTCTTGGCGCCTGTAGCAGTGACATGAACACTACATGCATGAAAGCATTGATGATTTTTTTAATCCCTCAACCTTTACCGAGTAGATTTCTTCTATTTTCAGCATCCTAAACTTCGTTGCATTTATAATATGTTTAATTCGGGCATAATATCACCATTATATAAAATAATCTGTGCACACACTAACCATAATTTAATCTAATATAATTTAACCTAACCCTTGAATGCAGGCATATAAGATCCACATATTATCGAAATTCATCTGAATTCGTTCGGTTTGGCACTCAGAATTATACTAGGTGCAGTACAAGCATGTTTCATAAAATACACATTATTACACGTAAAAATTCTTTTAATGTGACTTATAATGAACGGTACATTGAATGGCTAACCTAACCTATCGAGATGGTCTGGATGTGGATTTTTCAACATCCGCAGATGCTGATACAGATTATTGAATTTCAATATCCACAGAGGCAGATGTCCTGTCTTTTTTAAATTGAGCTATGAAAAATGAGTTTCAATTACAGATAATGAATTAAAATAGCTATAATGTCGGAAGAAATAATTTATTCAATAGATGCAACTAATGAATAAAGTAGTTTTGTAATTTAATGAGCTCATAAATGAAATTATGCAATAAAAATTTATTACAAATATAGCTTGAATTTATAAGCAATGGTATTGAGCGACTTAATCATCTGTGTTACCAGGATGCAAGACGAGGACCCAGCTCATATGTACCCCACGAACCTTTTTCCCCAGCTACCACCCATTCGGAAAAGGGTTCTACTTTCTTACATTTAACACTTATACCTAATTATTTGCAAGTTGTGTTTTCTAAATAAATGTTTCTGTGCTCGCTCAGGAGCTAACATGGATCTCTTCTCATCATAGATAATACCAGTTCCACTAAATAGACACCCGCTGGCTACACTGCTGGAAGGACAGGCTTAGTACATATGTCCTAGCGAGTCTAGCAAGGGAAAGATACAACTGAACATTCGTGCGCCACCAAGGGAAACAATCTTCTTACGTCTATATGCGTTTCATTCTTTGATCTCTGTCAATCATTGTATTAGTTTCTTTGGAAATATCTGCTTAACAAAGTTCTTCAGGATCTCTATCTGAAGAGTGTAACGCACTTATTGTGTCTGCAAGGTTTTTGATGTCACTAGGTACATCTGTCTTCAATATTTTTCTTTCCTTTCTTGTATAATTAGATCCTTTTTCTGGTCTGGTTTCTCATTCCTTCGCACTTATGTCCTAGATTTGCAGTACACTTTTGATGCACATGTGTTCCAAGAATTTTCTCTTGTAAAATTCCCTCAGAAAAATTGCGATGACATACAAGTCGTTGTGATGTAATTTATCAAACCTTGCACTCATTTCTGACAACAGCTTAGCTTTCATGGCATTAACACCCTGGCCTTGTCCTTATGCATGACTTTCAATATGGCAATAAGAGGTATAGTTTCTGAGATACAAAATGAGACAGCACAGATGCTCTAGGTTACCTCATCAAAAGACTTGAGGATAGCACCAAAGTTCTTTAAAAGGACATCATCTGATGCAGAGTTTGATTTTACTTTGTTATTACTGGCAGCATACACACATACGACCTATTTTATTTCAGAAGTTCTCTTTAACAAATTCAAGCTGCTGTTCCAACGTGTTGCAACGTCGTGAACAGCACTAAGTTGCTGCACATTTAGCCGTTCCTGGATCTATCATTGCTCTTCTTGGGCCGACTTTTAAATCAATACTGTGAGGAGGAAGTCAAATAATAATATATTTCAATACACAACTTATCACTTGTTTTTCATCTGTAAACGAACATGTAGACCACCTGAACCCCACTGCGTGAACGTAGGACCACAACTAATGTGACATTGACAACTGACGACATACCTTCAAAGAGCATTACAAGTTCACTCTTGTTGCGCCCAGTTTGTTCCTTGCACAAACACATATCAGTTTCCAATTATATCCTATGCATCATATAAGCATTATGAGAAGTAAAGTATTTATTAAACGCAGCATGAAGTGTAGTTTATTGGTTTCTAATTACCTAGAAAATGAAAGGAAATAGGACTATTTTAACTATCATAATCCATTATTCAAGACATCTGCATGAAGTCTGCATTAAAAAGTGTGGATGCAGAGGCGGATACAAATCTAAAAAATTATGTGGATATCCGCGAATGCAGATATCTGCACCAACTCCACTAACCTATCTGAAGCTAACCTAACCTAACCTAGCCCTACCTAACGTTGCAGCCTCAGCGACCGCAACCGAATGCCCTACATGGAGGCGTTCATCAGCGAGACGCTGAGGTACGCTGCTGTGGTACCCCTGATATCGCACGCTCCTTCACAAGACACCACTTTGGGACCGTACCATGTACCGGCTGGTACTATGATTATCACCAACCTTTACGGTGCACTACATGATCCTGAGGTGAGATCCCTTGGGATATGTACTTGTAGTGTTGTACGTATACGGAATGTGCATGTGGTTATTTCGTATCTTGTGTTGTATACATTTTATATAGATACGAGTATGTTGCTGGACATGGTATCATAAGCATCATCCAATTTAAATGTCTTTTTACATGACCTACTGTAATTATTGTGTCATGTTGAACAGGACAATTTGGTCATGGCATTCAGATTAGCTAACATACATACTTTGTGATTGATTTTTATATTTTGGTTTTAATTTCGTAAGATTGTGCAGTGTGTTAGAAGTTAGTGAAACTTAAGCAATACCTGAAACTTACCATGGCAAAACAAACATGGAATTAACAAGATGTAGACTTAAAATGAAATTAAGAAGTATGAAAACGATCTGGAATAGCAACTCCTCAAGTATGAAATATATGTATGTAAAATAAACGTTTTATATTCACAAATTACATAATAAAAACATGAAAAACACTGAATAGCCATCAAATAAACTAGAAATATGTAATTATGATTAGAACGTTACAGTACTAAATAGTAAATTAAGGATAAAAGCGAAAAGAACATTAAAAATACAAGAGGGAATAAAAAATAAATATGAAAAAAAATGACCATGAAGTATATTAGAAATGAGCAAGAAGGTAATATTCAATAAACATGAAAGCAGTAGAAATAACCATGAAATAAATCCGTTATAAACTCAAAAAATTATCAAATGAAGGCGAAGTAAACAAGAAATAAACATGAAAAAATGATAGATAACCACGAAGTAAATCAGTAATAATCTCGAAAAGTATCAAATGAAGACGAAATGAACAAGAAATAAACATGAAAAAATCATTATTAACCATTCAGTTAGTTAAAAATACACACAAGATAAAATGCTGACGTTGCAGGTATGGGAGAGTCCGGAGGAGTTCCGACCACAGCGCTTCCTGACGGCGGACGGACGGGTGAAGAAAGACGACAACCTCATTCCCTTCTCCGTGGGTGAGAGCACCTGATAAACAAGCAAAATTATGACAATAATCTAGCCTCAATATTTTTAGGCCACGTGTTTGAAGTACGTACTTTAGAATACATTAGACCCGTCATATGTTGCTAGGTGCGAGGCAGCTAAACGTATGGACGAACGAAATGTCTTCCTTATACATATATAGCAAATACCATTTCTCTGATCATTCGGCTACTAAAAACTGCATACACATCTTTACAATAATTTTTGAAGAACGTTGCGATAAATTTATTGCTGTTATTCCGTTGATGAAATTTTTATGTTCCCCCTTTTTAGTTTCTTTTTTCCGTTCTTTCATCGTCCATTAAAGGTTTCAGCACTACTAGGAATAACCAGTGAGAGGTAGCAAATCCTTGAGTGCAGGTTTATATTTTTTATTTTGTAAAGATCGTTGTTTTGGGAAACTCGTATTTTCGTTTAACGCCAGCACCTCAAAATTCTACGAAAAAACCACCGTAAGCGTATTGCTTATTGTGAAAAATGTATCCATACGGCTGAAAATATTTCCATTTTGTGAATGATCTTCTGCATCGTGAAAAATATTTTGATATCAAGGAAAAAATTTGCATATCGTGAAAAACCTTCAGAGTCAGTAAAAATGTTTCACATAGTGGCAACTCTGTATGGAACGAAAAATATTTCTATGTAGGGAAAAATATTACGAAAAAGATTTTCTTAGCGTTAATAAAATGCTCTACATCGTGAAAAATATTTCCTTATCATAAAAAACTGCCTTGCAGGTCGCCGTAGCTGCCTGGGAGAATCGCTGGCACGGGCTGAAATTTTCCTTTTCCTTGCCACGATCCTGCAAACTTTTGAGGTGCTGCCTGGCTGCCACCCTCTTCCTCCAATGGACTACGTACACGGGCTTTTTCTGCATCCTAAACCCTTCAAAGTCAAGCTTGAACTTCGAGAATTGAATCGGAGGAATACAGGCCCCGAAAAGGCATAGGATAAAAGTAGGTAATATAAAACAAACCCATTTTGTGATTGTTATTTGTGCAAAGACTGGCAAGAACCGTTTTCTGTCTTCGGCCTATTTTCATGACCTCTCCCCATGACTTAATTGTCATGCTTACACGACACTTATGGACCTCGACGTGTTCGATTCGTTTTGGATAGTGTTATATTTTGTGCATTGTAAATATCGTAATAATCCTCAAGTGTGAACTTAATTCTTGACTTTGTGTTCATATGCAGCTCACCAAAATTATACTGGGATGAACTTGCGTAGTTGTACAGGATATTCCGACGACCTGAAAGGCTGGGAAATCCATGGACACTGAATAACAAAAAAATTTCAATTACATTCGTACCTCATGCAGATGGTCATCCTAAAACGCGTTATCTTGTTTTACTGGATACTTGTTTTATCTCAGTTTTTGGAACTGTGCTTCATGGTTTTGCTTTATTGTTATGAGGCAAGAATTGAGGTTGATCTACAGTTGTTCGTCTGAACGTTCGACAGTCATGAGTCCATGGTTTAATTCATTGCTAATCCTCTATCTATTATGTCATAGTAAACCTTTAACAAGTTGTTTGTCGAATATTATTATCTCAATAATTGTAAGTCATGAAAACATATAACTTTTTGGGTTCCATCTTGTGGGTTCTTCATCAAAACAAACCAAAACGTTTTTGTTATAAATTTTGACTGCAAGTCTCCTGTATCCGGTTGCATATATTTGTTATCGAACCTTGTATTCTGAAAATTAACTAGACACTTTTGTTTTTTGGCTCGAAAGCTGCAAACGTACATTGATCTAAATGGGAAGTGATCCTCCCACACACAGTATTTGCAGTGTTACGGCCAGCGCTAGCGTTCTCATTTACTCGTGTACGTAGAAGTTACCTACTCATTTGATATATTATTTACTTACATATCTGAACCATGTTCCTAAGAGTAAGTAGTTTAAATGATTTAGCAATAAACTTTTTGTTTGTATTTGTCCTTGACTCTGAGATTCTCTTCGTTATTTTTCGTCAGAAGTTGTTTCCCCCGAGCAGTAAATCCTCAATAATACTTTCCTCGAATTATTGAGAAATGATGGTTTTTATGTGTATTCATGTGCGTACACGTTTATGTACCTGTTCATATGTACTTTTATATATGTATGTACGTGTGCGATTATGAGTTTGTCGATGAGCGTTTCTGTGTTCGGGTATGCGTGTGAGTCGATTCTCATGTGTAAGTTTGTGCGTATGCGGGGGATTTTATATGTGCAAAGCAATGTTACCTTAATGTTGTGGTTCATTATTACGATTCAATTTACATTTAGGATGTTCATCAAAGTTCCTCAAAAGTCGACTACAGTTGATGTTATTCACTGGGCAAGCAAAATTCATATGTTTAAGAAGCGATTAAAAGTCTTGAGAAGAATGCAATACATGAATGATGCGTTAAAGTTTTGTTTTTATCATTTTTGTTAATCCCTTCAAAGTACTTCTTGGTCCTTGTAGTGTGTGTTCGTGATCCGACGTGAATTTACCGATTTAATTCTGGCTCACATTGCTGCCGTGCCAATTTCTTTAGTATCTTATCGCATTCACGTATTTTTCGCCATTCAGACCTGCATAACTTCTAATTTGTGTGTTTCAATCAATCATTTTGTGTTTACTAAGTTTAATTTATTATGATATTTCACAATGTCTTCCTTCTTTAAAATTGAGTGCTTCTAATGTGATGTCCTCGATATCTATTCCATAATCATTAAAATAACCGGACCACAACAAAAAAATATTAAAACCACAATCACTAAACTATCCAGACACAAGTATTAAACGACGAAAAATCGCAAAATTCTTTCCTTCTTGGAAAAATAATCGAAATTACCAAATCTAACATTACCGTAACCGGTGTTGATTATATTTTACGGTTCTTCAGAGAAATGTGTGGTGATTTTCATTAACCTGGAGTTGAAATAAGGCAAAGTCTTGCCCCAACTCATGACGCTCAATCGACTGTTCTACTGCAGAGCAAAACTTCGCTCGTACAGGGTGCAGACATGTAGACATGAAGACATGAAGATAAGCAGATCTGCAGACATGCAGACATGTAGACATACAGACACGCAGATATGAAGGCACTTTGTGTTGGCTAGCCCGTGCACGCATAATGAAACAAACAATTATATAAACAGACATTACGTTGACTAGAATGAGACAGAGCTTAACGTAAAAATTTTTAAGCGTAATTTAGTTTTGAGAAGATTTCTGCAAGCAAATACTTGCTTAAAATATCTGTTTTATATTAAGTTATTCCAGCTATTGAATGCAGCTATATCGGACGTACGATGCGGAATTTATAAACTCCTTGTTCAATATTGAGTGTTTCTTATATTAAATTAATTGATGTATTTTTTTCGCGTTATTGAAGTAATTGAATTTTGGAACATGTCATTCTCGTTTTCTTTCTTTATACGATTGACGATTCAAAATCTACAGTACAAGTTACTTTTACATTGCATTCTACGTTTTTTATTCTCCTAAAAATCGCAAGGATTTATCCGTAGTTGAATATCAATCAAAGTTGTTTGGTTTCAAATTTAGAAGACTATTTATTATCCAGTGGCTTTTTAGATAAATAACACTGGGGAACACAATTTCTGTTGAATTGTGTTTTACATCTGTTTTTAACTAATTTTGTGGAGTGGAATCCAAAACAGATCTCAGTTTTTCTCGATTAAGTCCATTTTGTGAACTATAGGATCCTCTTTTTCCACAAAAAACCTAAAAAATATTGTAGTCAAGAGATGTGTGTTTGTTTCGTAAAAATTCAAATATTGACATACAATAAAATATAAAAGAACAGGCATGACTGCAATGTTTATTTAACACTATTATGTTTTTACAAAGAATATGGCTACGGCAATTCCAATTGTGTCCAAGTAGTTTAGGTAAAAATTTACGTTTATAGCTCTTTATGGAGCGTTGAACTTAACGACTATCGCTTTTGATGCTCCATCAATAGTCAGCCATCAAATATACATCCAATTTACCCTGATAACGTTGTTCCACAACCTTCAAATTTTGGTAAAATCGTTCATCTTGCTCTTCGCTAACAGCACCAAAATTTTCCGAAAAGCCGGCAATTTATTTCAGGTAAGGACTCTTTAAGTATAACTTAGAATTAGAAATTACAAGGAACATCTTAAACTGCGACAACGCGTTAACTTTGAAAGAATTTACATACAGCACAATGCTATAGTTTGAGGTGCTAGTAGTAAGACTAAAGTTTTGAATTTGGAAACATGAGTCTGAGTGAAATTCCAAATTGTAATTTTTAATTTACTGGTCATCTGCTTAGTGTTGATACTGATAACTCATAAAATTTAACTATTATTACAACTAAAAGAAAACTTCATTGCATTTAATAAATTTGGATCTTATGCACCAGCAAAAAACTAAAAAATGTGAGCAAAAAGTTAAAACATGTCACAAATAATCAATGATTTAAATCTCGATATCATTAGAGCTGTGGTAGACCGAAGTTTTTATGTTTCGCGGTTTCTTATTGTAACAAAACATTTACTAACATTGACATGAATTTTACACTTTGAAGTAAAACTGAAAAATAGAATTAAGGCTCAAATTTCGTATTTAAATGCGCGAAAAAGAATGGGATATTTAGGAGAAGTATATGGTATTAATAATATCAAACGTTACATATCAGAAAAGGTTGATTTATGAGAAAGGAATAACAACATATCATGAAGTGAAAGGAATGAAATATTGGTTGTCAGAGTGGAGCTACTGTAGATAAAAAGATCGAGTTTTCACGCCATCTTGTTATTTCAAAGATATGTTTTAAATTGGGAGCAAAAGCTTCTGATAACGCCAAAAATTGTGTAGACGGGAATCACTATTTTGAAATTAAGAAGCGTGCCGTATTTTACTAAATCTAAATTTATTAACTTAACTCTAGAGCGGCGGAATAGTAGCACGAGTTTGACTTTTAGCTTTATTTCGTTTAAATGTTATTCCCTGTTCTTTAGTTTACACTGAAATTGTGGGACACAAACACATAATGAAATTGAATAAAATAGAATGAGGCAATAGAAACGAACCTTTGGCCCATTCTTGGGTTGATACCCATGTCCCATGCCGTCTAAAGTAAAGGCATCAATCATGCACAAACACCTTAACCCTTTCGGTACCATGATGCAAATATCAGAACCTTTTTCAACATATTTAACATCAAATTTAAAAAAAGATGCTTTGTGATGTTTTACGGTCACTGCATTGTCCTGATCAAACTGTAGCTTGCACTGCCCTACCAGCGTTTGCACAGACACACGTGTTGCTCTGCATCTTAATAGGCGAAAAATGACTGCGGCTACCAGAGATGCCGTCAGTACCGAAAGGGTTAACCAAGTAAGTCAATTCAGTCACATACACACACTTCACTCACGCACTGGAATTTCAGTCACACATTTATCACAATCATACACACGCCCTGGGAGTTAGGGACATAGAATTAGTACATTATAATACTGGGAGGTTCGTAATCCAATATATGTCGAAACGATTTTTGAATGTGTTCACAGTACCAGCAAAAACTATATTTTCGGCCAGCTGGTTCCAAGTTCTGGCAATTTTAACGGGAAAGAAGTTCAAAGCTTGGGAAGTCCTAAAGTTCCTCAGTATTATTTTATGGCCGTTATTTCTGGTTCGTATGTTACCGTCTCTTTCGAAAAGCCCTTCCAGGGTAACATCGTTAGGGCCATTAAGATACTTATAGGTCTCAATAAGTTATCCGCGCAGTCTTCTTTGTTCTAGAAAGATAAGTTCAAGCTGTTAGAGACGTTTTCCGTAGCTGAGTTTGCAGAGTTCTGCAATCATCTTCGTTGCTTTACGTTGAATTTTTTCATTTTATTAATATCTCTTCGTAGGGTAGGAAACCTGAGTTGCACTGCGTATTCTAAATATGGCCAGACTAACACTTTATAGAGCAGTAATACGAGTATTATGTTCTTTGAGTTGTATCTAAAGTTTCGTGCAATGAAACCAAAAATCCCGCTGGCGTTTTTGACGCTTTTTCCCACTTGTTTGTCATGTTTGAGATTTTCAGTGAAAATGGCACCTAGATCTCTTTGTTGCTGGATTATTTCAATGGATATGTCGTTCATCGTGTGTTGGAAATGCCGGTTATTTGCAGCAACGTGCATTACTGAACATTTATCAATGTTGAAGCTCATGTACCAGGTTTCGGTCCATTGTAGATGACGGTTGAGGTCTGGTTGAATAGTTGCTTTGTGACAAAGTTTCGTGTCGTCAGCGAATTTTTTTATTTTACTGATGATTCTGACATCAAGATCGTTGGTGTAGATAATGAAGAGGAGATGGCCTAAAACCCTCCCTTGAGGGACTCCGGATGTTACAAGCGTTGAATCACTGGTTTGATCTTGAATCACCACTCGCGATTACCAGTGTGCTAGTTTCGTATCCATCGGGAGTAGTTGCCTTGTATTCCATGCGCTTTCACTTTGGCCATGAGTCTTTTGTGAGGAATCTTGTCAAAGGCTTTTTGAAAGTCTAGATATACTGTACAAGGTTTACGGCTTTTGTACGGTGTATATGCAGTTAACTTCTTCAAAGAAGTCAAAGAGGTTTGTGAGGCAGCTACGTTTATCCCTAAATCCGTGCTGGGTGTCAGTAATAACTTTGGGTCATTAAGGTGCTTCGTTATACGGACTTGGAGTAGTCATTCTACTGTTTTAATGATGACAGATGTTAGACTGATTGGACGATAGTTATTAGGAGTTTGTTTGTTCCATTTTTAGAAAATAAGAGTGTCATTTTCCTGATTCCAATCTTCCGGAACTATCCCAGTTTCAAACAATCGATTGAAGATGTTTGCTAAGTGTTTGCTTATTATTTCGGCTTTTTCTTTGAGTACCTGGGGAGCAAGGCCTTCGAGTCTAGTTGACTTACATGGGTTTAAAATGCTGATCTGTTTTTCTACTTCTTCTACTGTAAATACGCTATCTGTCATGATTTCCTGAGGATTTAGAACATGGGGTTGCAGGATTTCAGTTAAGTCTTCGTGAGTGAACATAGAAGTAAAGTATGTATTGAGAATTCTGGCTTTGCTTCTGTTGTCCGTTTGAGCTCAGCCCTCGGAATCGATCAGTGGTCCAGTAGTGTCTCTTTTGAGTTGTCTGTCGTTTATATATTTATAGAATCTATTAGGGTTAGTTTTGGCATGTGCTGAAACTGGAATTATTTTATTTCGTTCTGTAGATTTTATCGTTCGCTTAACGGCCCTACAGGTGCAGATATGTTCTTGACGATAGGGTTCTGTTTGGTATCGTTTAAGTTTTCTGTATGACTGTTGTCTTGTATTGACGAGGCGTTTAATTGCTTGTGTGAACCAAGGAGGGATATTGTTTAGCCTCATTCGCTTTGTTGAGATATGGTGCTCTGGGACAGTTGTAATTTTTTTCTTGGAGTATCATGTAGCATTTCTCGGCGTTTTTGTTCCTCAGCAGTACTTTGTAGTTCATGCTGCCAAGATCTTCTTTCATGAGCTCGAAGTTTGCCCGTTTGTAATCGAGGACACTATTTTGTTTAATAATTGTGTAAGGCTTGTGTACTTTGAACGTGAAGTCTATTATATGGTGACCACCGATCTTATCTGTAACTTCTAATCCAATGATTCTAAGGTCAGGGGCGGTCATGGTGAGGTCAAGAATATTGTTTCGTCTAGTCGGTTCGTTGACATGCTACTGTAGGGAATTTGTATTGATCAGATCAATAAGCTTAGAACCGGGTGCTCGACTTTGACGAGTAGTCCAGTTTATATAGGGCAGATTGAGGTCTCCCATGATCAGTCCTCCGTGAGGAGCACTGAGGATATTATCAAGGTAACCGTAGAATTCGTCAACGACAATTGCTGTACAGGTAGATCAGTGATTCTCAACCGCTGTGTCGCGACACACAGGTGTGTCTCGAGGCTCCCTCTGGTGTGTCGCGAAACTTCGTGATGAACACCTAAAAACACGGACAAATGTGCATAAATCTCGGTTTCATGTTCTACTAATGTGCCTTGGAGGAAGGAACTTCCATCTCATCGATTGCTAAAATCGAACTCAATCGTACTACACACTCAATTTTGACCTCTAAATTACAGATGGATGTAAACTAAATTAGCTTGTGGCTAATCATATCTAAAGCTGAACGCTGTTTTCTATGCTTGCCTACTTTTCAATTTGTTTAGCTCTGAATCAATGTTGTTAAAGTATCTTCAAACTATTATTTCTGGCTCGCAATACTCAAGTTAAATCATATGGTGAATTAATTAAATAAGAATATTCAGTTTTTATCACATTGGTACAATAAAGGTTAGTTTTTACCATGTATTTCAAAAGGTGTTTGAGTGAAAAAATTTTTGAACACTACTTAATGTTCTAGTTTGACACAGGAGGTTGACCGTTGACACACGGATCAGTTTAAGACAGCCTGTTGTTTACTATTGTTGGTTAGAGTGGTTAGAGTACGCACGTGTTAATTGCTTATGAATACTCCTTCACAATGGATAAATTTGTCAAAAGGAAGGATGTTAGTGATGGGTGTGAGGTTGAAACAGAGCATGCAATGAAGCCTCAGAATCCAACACAAAGACCGCAAAAGTTCGCCATGATAGACAGTATTGTGATGATCATTTGAAGTTTGGATTTTCTTGGTATGGAGACGTTGCCCAACCATGTCCATTATGTGTAATTTATGGTGAAAAAATGGCCCATGAATCCATGGTACCAAATGAGTTACAAAGACATTTCACGACTTAACATTCCTACCTACAAGATAAAGATTTTAATTATTTCAGACTGTTACAACAGCAATCAAAGCAACACAATGTTTTTCAGAAAACAATGACCGTGTTTGAACAGGCTCTACTCGTTTCAATTGAGGTAACTGAAATAATAGCAATGAAATCCAAATCCCACACTTTTGCTGAGTCAGTTATCCTTCCCGCTTGTAAAAAGATGGTGAAATCTATGTTAGGTGAAACAGTTGAAAAAAATTAGTAAAATTCCGCTTTGAAATAATACAATACACAGGAGAATTGTAAATTTATCTGAAAATATTCAAATAAATGTTCAGAAAAAACTTGAAGGATCTAAATTTGCTTTAATAGTTGATGAATCGACCGATATCAGTAACAGCGCTCAATTGCTTGTACTTGTTCGTTTCATTAATGATGATGAAATAATCAATCAGTTTTTGTGTTGTAAAAAATACCAACAACTACTAGAGGTCAAGATATTTTTGAACTGATAACAGGCTATCTTAAAAAATAAATTTGACGTGGAAGTTTTGTGTTGGTATTTGTATTGATGGCACACCATGTATGATAGGCTGTATTAAAGGTTTCACATCACTAGCACAGAAATAAAATCCAAATATTGTTCGTACTCATTGCATTTTACATAAAGAAGTTTTAGTTTCAAAAGTATCACAAGAAGATTTGAAGCAAGTGTTACATGAAGTAGTTGAAATCGTAAATTGTATTAAAACCAGGCCAATAAAGTCGAGATTATTCGAAGAACTAAGCAAATCAATGGATTTTCAACATGTTCGCTTACTCATGCATACCAACGTTCGATGGCTGTCAAAAGGTAAAGTGATAACTCACGTTCAAAAATTACAGAAGGAATTAATAGTATTTTTTGACAAAGAAAGGTACGAAAGATTCTATAAATATCTTCAACGTGAATTTTGGGTGGCCCAAATGGAATATCTAACGGAAATATTTAGTCAATATAATATTGTGAACAGTAGTATGCAAGGTCGAAACGAAAATATTTTAACTTCGACAGATAAGTTGGTTGCCCTCAAAAAGAAAATTATTATTTGGAAAAACAAAGCCAAATTGGGTGAGTTTTATGTGTTTCTTACAAGGCGTACTAACTGCACGAGAGAAATGATCCCTATCATTTTTGAACATCAGACAGCGCTCGAAAAAAACATCGACTACTACTTTCCGTCACTGAACACAGAAAAGTATGACTGGGTTCTTAATCCTTTTGTAGATGTTCCTTCTAATATTGGGTTTACATCATGTGAAGAAGAAGAATTAGCTACCATTTCAAGTGACTGCAGCCTTAAAATAAAGCATTTAGAGGTAGATATCGACACATTTTAGATTTCAATACAAAAGGAATTTCCCGCATTAGCTGAAAAAGCCCTATTAGTTCTTTTACAATTCTCTACTTCTTATTTGTGTGAATTGGGCTTTTCAACCTCAAATAATATAAAAATAAGAAAAGAGAAAGACTACGTTCCACTAAAGAAGAAATGAGAGTCTGCTTAACGAACATACGACCAAACTTTCAATAAGTCATAAGACAACACCAGGCACGAGTTTCACACTAGGCAAGGGGCAATTCTGGGATACTAACATAATAAACTGTATCAAACAAGTCCATATATGTATTTTTTAATCTATTTTACGGTTTTATCATTTAATATTTAAAATTATTAGTGTGTCAAGACAGTTTCATGCACTCGTAGGTGTGTCGAGGGTAAAAAAGGTTGAAAAACACTTGTGTAGATGAACACACTACAAGCTCCACTTTGAGCTATCAATAAACAATCGCCATTCATTAGGATTGTAGATTGGAAGCCCTAGTGTCTTGGATAAACCAAGAATGTTATGGCAAAACACAAAGCCACTGTCACTTCGGAAGTACTTCTGAAATATACCTTCTCTTGTTCGAAAGCTAGATGCAAGGGGATTTTCAAATATGGGACTCAAAAAAATCTTTAATAACTCCTATATCATTTCATAGAATATGAAAAAGTATATATGAAATCTTAAAAAATACTAGTTTTATTTTAATTACTCTTTGAATAGAATATTATTCATGAGCGCCCTTCTGAGAGAAGACAAAAATTGGCACGATGACGCATGCTATTCATTACGGCACAGGCGAGATGGGGTCCAATTTGCTGTGTTCTGATGTTCTACCTGTTGACAATATATGCAAGTTCTGCTAGTTGTAACAAATGCAACAAGCAGTGTTCTGCTTGTTGACACATCCGCTTAAGCTGAAATGGACTTTATATGACATCAGCAACCTCCCAACAAAATCTGGGTCTTCATCATTCTTCTGGAGGATCCACGTACGAAACGAAACACGGCTCTCAAAATTTTGTTCTTGCAATTTCGGTCAAATCTGAACTTTGTACGGATGCATTGCTAAATTCTTCTTCAATATCTTCTGAGCTGCAGAATAGCTTACTTCCAATTATTGCTGAGATAAATGTCTGAGACTGATGTTTGGGTTCGACTCCACACTTTGCTTTGTATTTTCAAAAGTTTCATTCAGAATAGTCGATTTTTGTCTGCACTCAGGGGAGCGGCGCATGAAAAATATTATAGTTAAAAAGTAATCAAAATAAAACTAGTATTTCTTAGGATTTCATAAATGATTCTTTTTAATCCATTCAACAATATAGGAGTTATTAAAGATTCTTTAAGGTCCCATATTTAATAGTCACCCTGTACTTTTACTCCTTGTTCAAGTAAGTTTTTCTCATTAGCCTTGATGCTAGGATTGCTGAAGTTTTTTTGATAGGCCCAAATCACGTGATAGATCATTCAGGTCGTGCTGATCAAATCATCGTACAAATTGAAGCCTCGTGAATTTAAAATCTGCATCATGGCCGTCACTGCGTTCTTCATCATCACTCAGGATGTTGGTCTGGAGGTCGAACACTGGCAGTGGAATTTCAGCTGAATGAAGCATTGGTCTTATAGCTAACGGTAGATTAGAATATTGTATGTTACTTCTATTTTTCTTGTTAAATCCTGATGTTTTCACTAAACAAAAGAAACAGTCTGTGCTAGGATTTTTTTGCTCTTGCCAAACCATGGAGATACCCAATGCTAACTTTTCACGTGTTCCTTTGGTCCACACTCTTAAACTCTCGGCGACATATTACTTGCACGCTTAATGAGGGCCCATGGTTTGTCTTGATCACAAAGTTTTGCTTTAAAATATGCAAAATATGTTCTCCGACAAGTACACTGATGCTTGCCCTCTGACTTGGAATGGTAAAACTACCACAAATATGACAAGAGGAGCCAGGCATTTACGACGAGAAGTAGTCGGAACATATATGATCCGGAACAAAGGAAACGTATGTATACCTAAGTAAATAAAGCACTAAGATGGAATAGTTATAAGCTTTGAAAATTAAAAATGCAGCATAAAATGAAATAGAACTTACAAAAGTGTGTCCATGGACAATGTTAAAGAAAACCCTTTTAATTCCTACTATAGTAGCTTTCTGTTTGCAGATATTAATAGTACTGACCTAGTGAGAGCTGCACACACCTCTCACCGCACTGTCTTAACGTGTATTTTATGTTGTTTTAACTTGTATTTTACGCTCCGTTAACGTGTATTATATGTTTCGTTAACTTGTATTTTATGCTCTGTTAACGTGTGTTTTATGTTCTGTTAACTTGTATTTTATGCTGTTAATGTGTATTTTATGTTTCGTTAACGTGTATTTTATGCTCAGCTAACCTGTATTTTATGCTCTGTTAACGTGTATTTTATGTTTCGTTAACGTGCACTCTATGCTCTGTTACCATGCATTTTATACTCCCTAAACGTGTATTCCATGCTTTGTTAACGCGTATTTTATGCTCTGTTAACGTGTGTTTTATACTCTGTTAACGCGTATTTTATAGCTGTTAACCTGTATATTTACCTTGGAACACTTAAACAACCAATATTATAGTCAAAATATATGTAGTAAATACACCCTGGAGGCACTCATGAAGAAAAATATTAATTTTGAATATATTATTTTAAGAAAATGTGCCTTGATATTTTTCCTGGGATCAAGAGGGATAGCCGTTAAACACGTAGAGGGTTTTTCAAAAAACCAGGCTTATCAGTTCTTCAGTTATCGAGGTGACACAAAGAATTTTATGCGATATTGAACTACTACTTCGTCCTCTTTGAACCTCAGGTGGCCCATAGGGCAGCAACGAATCTCCGCCATTCAGCCCTTCCGGGTGCCCTAGCTTCCACGTTCAACAGAGGCTACAATTCGTGGCAAGTAGGATAAGGTGACAGCTTCGAAAGCTCAAAAGAGACTTCCACCTTGGGGTTCACCAGAAAAAGTTAAACTGTTGCTATCGGATTTTTTTTAATTGTCGAAGTATACGAAGTGTCATATCTCGATATTTTGTTCCCAGAAAGAAATTAACCCTTTCGGTACCATGATCCAAATATCAGAACCTTTTCAACATATTTAACATCAAATTTAAAAAAAGATGCTTTGTGATGTTTTACGGTCACTGCATTGTCCTGATCAAACTGTAGCTTGCACTGCCCTACCAGCGTTTGCACAGACACACGTGTTGCTCTGCATCTTAATAGGCGAATAATGACTGCGGCTACCAGAGATGCCGTCAGTACCGAAAGGGTTAAATCGCTGATACCCATTTTCTTGCATTCCTAAAAACCTTATCTGCAGAAACTTTTTGGGGGATTCTTGAAAAAATTATACTGCTACTGTCCAATTTCTTGTATTCTAAAAAAATTAAAGCTCAATTTCGTGAGTTTTTTCTAAAATGAATATTGAATCTCAATTTTTCGATTTCCCGGAAATACTCAGCTATTGGAGCTCAATTTCTAGAGTGGCCGAAAAATTTGAACCATTGGACATAAATTTTCAGCGTTTCTAAGAAATCACATGCACAGCAGCAGACAGTGAGGCAATACAGTTGGCAACAGAGAGTCTGTGAGGTCAGTTCGTTTGGTTAAAGACTTCTTTGATGGCCAGAGTCCTTGGTGCTTCGAGGGCATCACACTGCATCTTTTCTGCGCTTGCAACGAAACAAAGTTCCTAATGAGGAATCCAAAATAAGTCCTTAAGTTGACCATTTTTGCTTGGGAGCTAAAATATCAAAAAAGAGTTTACTACTAAGTGCCACATAGTAGGGCACCATTAGTACATGTGCCATGCATGATGTACACACGTGCAAACCATATCTGCACACACTCGACCTATTTTCCACAGCAGCGGACGACAGCTGTTTTTTTGTGGAAGATGATTTGTTCGTATATGAGAGGCAGGGACTTTCCCCCTCTGATGTTTTCAAGTGGTGCAACATCGATAATATTCTAAATATGGATAACAGTCGGACATGGTATTCTGCACACTACTGTAATAAATACCACATGAACGTGTGATACTGACAAGGGAAGATCGTGGAGGAATATTGAAGCTCACGGCCATCGGCTCATATGTGTGAGACATTGCTGCTTCACTGTACGCTCAAATTTTTCCCACTAGCTATAAATAATATTTTGTAATTTTTTTTATTTAAAAACCTTTCCACTTTTCTTTCTCAATTTTCAATGAGAATTTCTTAGGAGCCTTAAACGAAAGTGTACCATACACCACAAGGAGAGCTAAACTATAGCGTACCGCCTGGATAACGGATGAAATAAGACAATTGTGCAAAGTGAAAAAAATTACTTATACGAATTTAAATGTAACCAATCGAACAACTCTCTACGAGACCGTTATAAACATCATGCAATGGCCCTCCGGAAAAAAATTAACGAAACAAAACGAACGCATTTCCAAAAGGAACCACAAACACCAAAGAAAAATCCAAAACGAACCTGAGAAATCATCAAAGAAATAGCACAGTACAAAAACATTAGAGAAGAAAAAAAATCGAAAATCCATTGGAAACAGCCATTAATTTCAATACTTTTTTCTCTGAAGTCGGAGCAAAAGTCTTCGACGAAGTATCCAAATTTACTACGAATAAATCTGTTGATGTTGGCCTAAATCCTGCCCAATTACTAAATACAACTAACACATGGAAACCAAATCCAGTTAGTCTACAAGAAATGCGCAGAATCTTATACTCGTTGAAAAATACGAAGGCAGTTGGACATGACAACATAAGGCTTCAATACATCAAAGACAGTTTCAATGGTACAGCACCATTGCTTCATTTGATAATCAATACTTCTATTGCTACAAACAAATTCCCAGATCAGTGGAAACATTCCATAATCAAACAGCTACATAAAGCAGGTGACATCAATACTGCATCAAATTACAGGCCAATTAGCCTGCTACCTGTCTTAGCCAAAATACTAGAAAAAGTAATATCAAACCAACTCTCAACACATTTGGACAAATCTAACTTACTTCATCCAAACCAGTATGCTTATAAAAAACATACCAGCACTCAATATGCGCTGCTTAACATCACCGAGAAAATATACAGTGAAATGAACAATAAGAACATCACTCTCTTGCTTTTGCTTGATCTCTCCAAAGCTTTCGACAGTGTTGAACATACCCGGCTTCTGCAGAAAATCTCTTAGGAATCGCCACACAGTGGTTTCAGAGCTATCTAGCAAACCGCTCTCACGCAGTCCGACTAGAAAACACAATTTCATCACCCATACAAAACGATTTCGGCGTTCCACAAGGTTCTATTCTCGGTCCACTTCTGTTCTCTATTTTCATCAATGATTTTCCATCCATGCCGTCAAACACGAAAATTTCTATGAGCGCAGATGACGTACAAATTGCAATGACGAGCGCGCCGGCCAAACTATCTCAGACGAAAAACAAATGCTGAAATACTTTTAAAACACGGAAAATCATGGTACGACCAAAATGATCTCAAGCTTAACGCAAGCAAGACACAGTGCATCATTTTTGGTTCCAAGAACACAATAAAAAAGCTCCCGAATTTAACTTTAACGTTAGAAAATGACATTATTGAACCAGTAGGAAAAGTAAAAAATGTAGGCGTCTAGTTTGATCAAAACATGTCTTTCACATCCCACGTGGAGAAAACATGCAGCAAAATTAACGGTACATTGATGTTCCTTCACCGCGTGAAGAACATGCTTGACGAAAAAACTAGATTATTAGCCATCCAATCTTTAGTGTTACCACGCTTTGACTACTGTGACTTGGTCTGGGGAGATATACCTAAAGGTCTTCAAAAAGAGCTACAGAAATGTATGAATTTTGCTGCTAAAGTAGTATGCAAAGGAAATTACAGAAAGAACGATCATGCAACACCCCACATGAAAAACTTAACTGGACTCCGATAGAACAAAGACTACTCATTCACAAGGTCAAATATGTATTCTCCTCTCTATATTGCCCTCAAAGTTCTGCCAACGTTGTTAAATTCCATCCACTCACTAACATGGGTGTGAAACCTAATCGACGACACGATGTTAACATCGGTTTCCGCTTGTCCGATGCTGGACAAAGTGCTCTTTCAATTTCAGGTGCATTGCTTTAGAATAAACTGCCCACGCATATGAAGAAAAACTAATCAATTAAGAATTTCAAAAAAACGTGACATCATTTCAGCATATCAAAGTAGCTAACAAATATAGAAAACTTAACTCCTATGCATGATTGAACAAAATCAACTTAGTAACGAAACATGCTACGTATAAGTGTCTACCATGTGTATGTGTCACACAACTTAAGTATAAACTGAAATAGAGTTAACAATATTCAAACGAAATATACGTAAATATCAAACTCGTGCTATAATTCCTCAGCTCTGGAGTCAAATCGACTAATTTAATTTTATCCAAAACCGGGATGTTTTTTACTTTTTTTTCTGTTATATTTCAGGCTTGAATTGGTGCTTTTTTAATCTGATAAACGTCCAAATGCCAAAAATGTTCAATTTTCATAGTGCACAAGAAAAAAGAAAAAAAATTTCTTGATAGGAAACAAATTGTGTTTTGCCTAAAGCTAAATAGAATTTTATATGAATTTGTGTTTACTCCAGATTATTCATCTTCCAAGGCTTTTAGATGTATATATATATATATATATATATATTTATGTATATATATATATAAGTATGTATATATATAATCTTTTTATGTTATTTTTTACTTATCGAAGGCATGATCAAAAAATTTATACGTCAATGTTAGTAATTGCTTTGCTACAATAAGGGACTATGAAACCTCAAAACTTTAGTCTACAACAGCTTTTCTTATCTATATCAACATCTAAATATTGAAAATTTGACACACTCACTGTTATATTTTATTTTATTTTTACTCTTTTTCTCTGATATGTAACATCCGTTCATATTAAACACAATGATATTCACAGATGACTGTAATAATGATTAAAATAAATCGATTATAAGCAAGCAATACCATTCGGTCAACCAGCAATTAAAAATTACAATTTCAATTTAATAACAATTACAACTTCATGTTTTAAGTTTTCACTCCCATAATTTTCCTTTTTCCGTCTTTCTCGGATGTTAACATCCAATTCAGTTAAATGGAATGATGTCAATTCTAAGCTGTACCTAAAGAAAATATTTCGCTTATCACCTAAAATGAGTATAATACCTAGCATGTCAGAATTTACAAGTATCACCAATGACTACCTCTTAAGTCGTCATTGCAAAAGTGAAGTTTCATTTGTTTCACCATGTATATTTAACGTTCATTGCGTGATATAAATGTTTAAGTATACCCGTAGGTACTGCTGTTATCTCATCTACTATGCATAAAATACCTACCGCTTAAAGATTTTATGATAAGGCATCTTTAAAACCCAATGCTGTTACATTTTTTATTTACCAACTTTATTGGAAATATACGTTTTTGTTTTGTTTTTGTTTTGTTTCACCGCTCTTGCGGTCAATTTTCTCTCCAAAATTGTTGACACTATTCATCGGTACACGGACACTTCAGATAAATTTCGAAGCTTAAGAACTGAAAAATTGCTGAGTTCGCATAGCAAATGCCAAACACATTTCGAAATGAACATCAAAATAATGGAATGATTTTTATTTCGTAAAAAGATAATAAAACTACAAATTAGAAATGAAAAATATATAGGCTTCTTTTAATTTTTTGCTTGAGCTATGATCCATAATACAATATGATACATACATAAAAGACCATAATTTCTTCATGATTCATAATTAGCGAAAGGCGCTTGAGTCAATTCGAGGAGAATCCAACACCATCGGTTTGTTTTATTTTGAACATTTCTGTTGGAAAAATGTAGACTGTCACTGACAGAGCATAGGTAAACCACTGGTTCTGCCTACAACTTTAACATTTTTGTACTCTCCGAAACAAAAGCTAAAAGTGTTACCGAAGCTAGAAATTGAGTTTGTTAGTTTGATTAAGCAGGATATATACCATAAAATAATGCAAAGATAAGAATTTTTAGTGAACATTATCACATCTGAAATTTAAGACTGCATGGAATGAGATAAAAACGACTATTTCATTTAACGGAGTCTTGTACTGTGGAAAGTATAAGCGTGGCATAAATAAATAAAATAGGTTGTGTTAATTAGTAAATTTTTTTATAATTCGATTTGTTAAGTTACAGCTCACAGCGACCTGCAGTAAGAATGGAAAATTCCCAGTTGATGGTTATTTTTGCTTCGTTTATTCTATATGATAAAGCTACAGAAATATCGAAATCTTATCATTCTTACTTCGTCAGCGGCCTGCATATAGATAAGGTAAAGATATTAATGACTATACAACCCTGTAGCTGATCTCAAGTTAGGTGTTCCCTCCTTCTGTCTCTTACAAAGTCGGCCTCGGGCGCGTGCGTCACTACAGGGTTTTGAGTACAGTGTCTGTAGTGTCAAGTCGTCCATTGATAGAAGAAGTCGTGTAGTGCCCCACTGTTCGAGTAGTACAAGGAATTCCAAGTCCTTCCTCTTAAACAACTAAATCTCGTCGACTCATTCATACATTGCCGTCTAAAATTAAGGTACAAATATTAAAACTTTCAAATCTTCAAAATATGTGAATAATTTTTTTTAAATTTTCACTGAATGTGAACGCATGGTATTTGAAGTATTTCTCAAATTTTCATATGGTCAAAATAATACTATCATAGTTATTTAGCATTTTATTACTCTTTAAGGGTTCAAAATTAAGGAGCAAAATTTTAAAAATACCTGAAATTTTTGAAATAACCGGTTGCTTAAAAAACAGCACAAAAAGATGACAAGATATAGGCTGCTTATCATCACTGCAACATTTGTTACCATGCCAAAACTAATCAAAGTTGATGCAACCATCAAAATAAAAATTGTGAAATTGCAAAAGGAAAATCATACAATCGTACAAATTGTCAAACGGATCGCTCTGGTAGGATAACTAATATAAAGAAGCCGAGTAGACCCACGAAAACAACAGTAAGAGGGACAGAGTTATGCAACGTCTAGCACTAAAAAACCGTTGTCTAACTGCAGAAATTTTTTTTAATCAATTAAAGGTGCTACAAATGATTCACGAAAAACTCCAGACGATTGCACAAAATAAGCCTTTATGCAAGATCACTTCGGATGAAGCCCATGATAAGTAAAAAGAATCAGGCAGCACAGTTAACACTCGCAAAGAATCATGCCAGTAGGTCAGAAAACAATTGGAAAAAAGTTTTTGTCAGTGATAAATCTAAATTTAATGTACGTGATGGTTAAAATAATCAGTTTTTAAGAAGAATAAATGGTGAAAGTTTGAAATCAAACTGTACAAAGAATGGGGAAGAGTGATGGTTTTCGGTATGTTATCACGCCAGGGTGCATTACCTTTTGTGGGTTTAAACACTAAAATTAATGCTGCCGTTAACAAGAATGCGTTAGAACAACATGTTTTCAAAGTTTTACCGAATTTTGAAATTGATCATTCTGTTTTTATGTGGGATAATGCTCCCTGCCATAAGGCAAAGCTCGTTAAAGCTCGTACAATCGATAAAAATGTCTGACTCATCAGAGAACACTTTTTGGAACAACAATATGAGGGAATTGCAGAATATTTTATTCAAATGATTTGTTATACATCAAACTTTGAGACTTGAATCAAAAATTTTTTACTCCGTATTACAAATACAGTAAAACCTCAGTTCTCGACCTTAATCTGTTCCAGAAAACTGGTTTTGAGAACTGGTTTAGTCGAGTTCCGGATCTATTTTCCCCGCTACTTATACAGGGTGGCCCATAAGTAAGGTACCTTTTTAAAACTATTATAACTATAAAACTACAAAAGATAAAGAGATTTGGTTAATTCAGAATGAATGAGGAGATTTCAAAGTTTTCTACAAGTCTATCAAGTCTACCGAAAATCACAACATTTGCCCAAAAAATTCATAAAATCCCCCCCCCCAAAATGAATTGCTAAGCAAAAATAGTGGAACGCTACTTCCGATGTAATTCTTCCGTTACTGCAGTCTCAGAGGAATTACATGAATATTCATGGTATTGAAAGAAGTCCTTCGAAGAAGTGCATAAAAACTGGTACTGAAATTTAGAGAAACTGGGACAACAGCAGACAGACAACGTTGTGTCAGACCACGGAACATACGAACTGGTGCTTCAGTTCAGCTCGTTGCAACGAGTGTTGCTGATCGGCCCAAAACGTCAATTAGGAGATGTTCAATTCAGTTGAGAATGTCACGTACCTCACTGCAACGTATTTTGGTAAAAGATCTAAAGTATCATCCTTATAAAATTCAATTAGCTCAAGAACTCCATCCTACGGACTACCAAAAGCGATTAGATTTTGCGAATAGATTTCTGCAGCTTGCAGAAAATAAAAACTTTGTAAAGAATTTAATAATGACTGATGAGGCACATTTTCACCTCAATGGTTTTATTAATAAGCAAAATTGCGGATTTTGGGCTTCAGCAAATCAAAAAGAAATTCATGAACACCCACTTCACTCAGCTAAAGTAACAGTATGGTGTGGCATCACGTCTACGAGGATCATTAGACCATATTTTTTTGAAGATGCTAATGGTGATGCAATTTGTGTTAATGGAAACCTGTATAGACAGATGATTCAAGAATATTTGATATTTGAAATTGGAGATAATAATCAAGAGATTACCTTTTTCCAACAAGATAGAGCTACAGAGCACGCAGCGAAAGAAACAAGGCAAATGTTAAAAACAATTTTTCCAAACAGAATAATTCCTCGTTTTGGTGATATACCGTGGCCGTCTCGATCTCCAGATCTAAGTGCTCCTGATTTCTTTCTCTGGGGATACTTAACGGAAAATGTTTACATTAAAATGTCTGATACCTTACAGTAATTGAAACTAAATATCATTCAAGAGATCAACAACATTTCACCAGAGACATAAAGAAAAGTAATGAATAACACCGTTGAAAGAGCATGCCATTGCTTGACTAATAATGGAGGTCATTTAAAAGGTATTGTATTCCACAGTTAAACGTGTTTTATTGTTTTATTTATAAATTTATATTAAAATTTGAAATTTCTTCTTTCATTCTGAATTAACCAAATTTCTTTATCATTTTTAGTTTTATAATTATTATAATTTGTAAAGGGTACCTTACTTATGGGACACCCTGTATAACAAACAGATCTCTCTCTATCTGTGTGTGTCTGTCCCATTACTTCCTAATCTATTACTAATGAAAAATTATTAAACTGAAATCAGAACGGGTACACATCTACATATATAATTAACTATGTATTTCCATCTCTCTCTCTCTCTCTCTCTCTCTCTCTCTCTCTCTCTCTCTCTCTCTCTCTCTCTGTATTTGTGTGTGTCCGTCCTATTACTTCCAATCTATTACTGAAGAAAAATTATTGAACTGAAATCAGAACGGGTATGCATGTATTACAAGCATTGTATTGTGGATACCAAAGGCGCCGGATCACTATAAAATACTTCATTTTTCTATTATAGGTTTCTTCTCCTACACGGCCATGTTACCGGTAAATGCGGTACAGAATGGAAATGCTGTATATATTCATAAAAAAATCAAATTATGATAGTGCCACGGGTAAAACTAAAATATGTATTTTGTTTCATAGATCCTTAACTTTATCACTTTTAAACTACGTAATTTTGACGGGTACTATTAGGGTCATATTATCGGTAGATAAAATACAGAATGGAAGTTCTGTATATATTAATGAAAATCATTCATTTAAAACACAATAAATCGTCGTAAGTTTTAAATGCATCCATCTTTAGAATAATTTCAAATTAGTCAAATCTAAATCGTGGAATTCCCACGGGAACTTGCTAGTAAGAAATAATGTAAAAACAAATAATCCGTTATCGGGTCCACAATGAACAGAAATACAGGGTGTCCCAGAAGTAACTGACCCTTTTGATTTACTAATAAACTGAAAACTATTGAAGGATATATCGATACACCGATTTAATTGTGTTCTTCGAAGGGCTGGTTGTTGCTCTGAAATAATTTCTGTAATCACGTTGCACTTCTGTTGTTGACATTGTCTGTGAGTAGATTTGCAAAATTCTTATTCTTTGTTCTTTGCTGTATAGAGACATGATGAAAATTAAGGGTTTGCAATGAAGCAAAAATCAAATATCAAGCTGGTTTGTAAATAGGATACCAAGTATCCTATTGTGTTATAAAAAGGTTTTTCTTTCGAATAAAACAAGTTTCAATATCCTAGTGTTGATAGTTTTCGGTTTATTAGCAAATCAAAAGAGTCAGTTACTTCTGGGACACCCTGTATATCACTAAACCAAGGACTAGTGTAAACAGGACGTGCACGGCCATATAGTGGACTACGCTAGCGGAGGCCATTGCATTCTTAGTAACATAACATTTTCTATTGGACAAATTGATTAAAAATTACTTATTCAAAGCAATAGAAAAGATAATAAGGCTTTAAATTGAGTTTTAAATCGGTTAAAACACTGTAATGCTTTGAAATACCAATTTTAGCCGGACTTAACTTAACATGTATTATTGTATGAGCTTAGTGGCCACTTTATATCATAGAAAGCCGAGTTGCAGCAGTTTTAGACTTCACAAAATAAATTATAGTTAAACCTTTTCCAATACAAACAAACAAACATACAAACATTCACGCAAATGAACAAACATACATAGAAGCAAAAACATACCAAACTGCACCGATTAGTCAGCCAACCGGGCCTTCTTTACAGAGGTCTGAAGAAGGACTGCATTCTTCTGCTGGTCTTTCTCTAGGTTGTGGAGTCCATTCAAAAGAACATTTGCCAGACGACGGAACATCTTTGGACAGTCAATGTCAATTCCACTGAAGCTGGGCAGTGTCGACAAGATCCGCAATAGTCTTTTCTGGCAGCAAGCACGGTGACGGGCTTCCTTGATGAAACACAGTCCACATCTGACAAGATCAAAAGTGCATACATGTAGAGTAGTCAGGGAACCTCTGGACACTGTCTCGATAAAGTCCTTTACGTCACTGGTCACAAGAGGTTCCTCGGTTCTGAAGGACACATCGTCTGCACACTTCATCTCAAGCCACCCAGCTACATAGGCCGCACTACACTCTTCTCTGAGTCAGTGTCATCTGTGGTGCACCTCTCAATATAGGCTGCATCCTCTAGTCTAGGTTAATGGCAGTCCTCAAGCCTGTATGTTCCTTTGACTCAGGCTGGACATCAATGGAGCGGAGGTTTGTGGCAGCATATCTTGTGAGGCGATGCTTGCATGAAGAGAACACGTCCTCAGTGGTCATGAAAGAGTTCGCACCAGTTGATTCACGGTAGACTGAGAACTTCCTTTCAAGCCAGTCACTCTGGATCTCACGCAGCAGAACATACTGAAAGTCTGCGTTTCTGAACAAGTAGCGGCAAACGGCAAGCAGTCCCTGCGTAGTCTGCACCAGTGCCTTCTTGGTGTCATGAGTAAGGCACTGGATTCGACTTGCTCCATGTCCTGAAGCAGCCTTCTGGAAAATCGTCAGGAAAGTTTGCAGGTTGGTTGACTGGGGATCCTGAACAGCTCAATATGGATCGTTCATACGCTGGTCTGGCTCCTTCGCAGACACATTCACTACATTCCACCAGTTGAGGATGATTTGGATGAACTTAGCAGTGTCACTGCATCCTCTGAGTTTCAATGAAGCTCCAACCTTGTTATTGAAAACCTTCAAGACATACTGCACATTTTGTTGTTGAAGTCGTGAGGGGTTGACAGCAAATTGAGTGAGTGTAGTAGTCGTCAGAATACTGCCTTTCTCTCACTCGTACAGTTCCTTGACGTCTGCAAATGATGCCGTTGTTTCATTGTCAAGAATGATCTTCTGGACCTTCTCACTGACCCAGTTGCTGCGGATGCACTTTAGCAGATGTACTGTGTCTAAAAGGAGAAACCAGACACGCTCTTTGTCAAAAGGATGCTTGGCTGTGGCACTGCAATCACCCAGCCGATCAAACAGCTTACAATACTGCTGGTTCACCTTGTGGTTGTCGGTGATAGACCGGATGACACGCCCACCTGTCCTCTCAACAGCAGCTGCAGCCTCCTTCACACGCTCAAGCTGGTATACTGCCGTCAGCTTGTGGACGGGTGTCATAGAAATCATCAGACTAGGTCCTTTGTGCAGCGACTTCATCATGACACACAGCATAGAAGTGGCCTTGCAGTCTCGGTTGTTCTCGGCCATACCACTCAGCACCCTACCAGGAAATTAAACAGTTGGGCGAATCTGTACTTCATCTACCAAGAGAAACACATTCTTCTGCTGCAGTGTCTGGACTTTGTCAAATGTTTCCCTCAGCATCTGGTCCTTGTCAATAGTTGAAGTGATGTACTGCAGCTTACGTTTGCATGGCAGCACCAAAAAGTCTGTGAGCTGTTCATAAGTACACTTTGAGTATGATTGAAGAGCAAAACAATAATCATTCATGGAAAACTGCTTCTGTGATAGAAGTTC
>VCRD01000986.1:81626-106458 GCA_006783055.1 Trinorchestia longiramus | reverse complement strand
TGCACTCACTGAAGTTGTCGGTCATGAACAAACACACAAGCCTTTCTTTCGATCTTGAAATAATCAAGTTCTTGTACTGCTTCTGCAGGTTACGTTTAGGTTTGAAAGCATCAAATGAAGTAATCTTGTCCTTCTGAAGAAAATACCTCAGTTGTTGGTCTTCAACTTTCGCCGGGCGAGGTGCAGCCTTTGGAGATGGCAGACATGAAGCAGGCACATTGAAGATACCGGGAGAGATTCCAGGTCGCAGAGAGCCACCATGCAATTTGATCAAAGGTGGGTCAGCACCCCAGTGTATCTCACAAATGAAAAACTTTCTGGTTTAACAACAAAGTTTTCACGAGGTGGAAGAACATCAAGCCACTTCAGTCTCTCAGACTGCTTTTTTTCCGTAGACGAAACACGCGGCGCCTGTTCTCCTTATTGTAATTACCCTGACAGTTCACAACCCCAGATTTGTTCGGCATTTTTAATACATATAATTAGCAATAGACTTTGTAAATAAACAGTATTCACTCAGAAATGCAGCCATGTGCCTCGAAACAAACAACAATGTCCGATTCAAACCAATCGACCGACTACAATGTTAGCACTGTAACAGTTTGTGACCAACTGAAATCGGTGAACTAGCCTCCGGTCGCGTAGTCCACTATATGGCCGTGCAAGTCCTGTTTACAGTAGTCCTTGCACTAAACCTACATATATAATGATGAAAAATCATCTATTCTAACAGTAAATAAGACTTTAACTATTAATTTACATGAAAAAAAACGTAAAGCATAGTTCAGCAGTCATTCTTCAGGATCGTGGATATAGTTGACTTCGGTATACCTTTAGGGAACGAGTTATTTTTCTGTAGTAATTATTTCGTGGGTGATGTTCCTCGAGGGAAGTGATGCAGTCGACTTCGTGGCTTGCAGATTTATTATTGGACATGATCGAAATCAGAGCAGACGTTAAGGCCAAGATCGAAGATCGAAATTGAGAACTTGCAATCCGTAAACCGAGACTGGAACTGATACTGAACTGAGACCGAAACTGAAACCTGAAACTGAAACCTGTCAGAGAGACTGAGAGCGCAAATAAAATTGCTGTTCATTGGGTAACAGTTTCGAGGAAACTGACGGGCATCTAGCCTATAGGCTCGTGGTTGACTACGGTCTCCTATAGACGAGGGATACAATTTTGAAGCCGTAACTACGACTAAATTTTTATTTTAAAGTACTAGTCTCAAATGACGGGAAATAAGTATAAAAACTGACTCTAAAATATTACTAAAATACATCATATTTTTGTAACGACTTCTAGATCATTCTAAATCAATTATTACGATATATCTGAGGCACTATATACCATACCGCTCAGCGAGGTCCGAGTGACCGTCCGACACTCGCATCCCGTTTTCATGTTTTGCTATGACGTTCTTCTTTAATTTGATCGTTGCTCACGAAATTTTCCTCTTAGCTTTATCACTTGAACTCTTCTTAGGAGGCATGATTGAGGGCTAAGCAACACCAAAATGCAAGCAACACAGCAATAACATGTGCAGAAATGTATGTAGAACACTAATGAACGGAGAGATAACTTAACAGCAGCGTGGGTGAATAACAGTTAAATGTTTCCTGCGGAACTCTGCGCTCAGCCTCTCGGTCTCAGTCGACTGCGCACGAGTCGACTCGGGATGCTGAACAAGCTGCGCGCCACTCTCGTGTTGGTTGAGTTCCGAATTTTTGATCGAGAACCGAGGTAAATTTTGCTCGAATTTTGTGTTTGAAAACCGATTTGTGCCAGTACAGAAACATTCGAGAACCGAAGTTACACTGTACTGCCATTGAAAAACTTGTACACTTGACAAACGGGGGGAGGAAACATTCAATTATGTCCCCACACCTACGCCACTATCCGCTTCTGGCAATTGACATCACGTTACGTTGATGCCCTTATCACCTAAAATTCGCTTATTTCTTCTGTATTTTACTTTCCAGTCACCTAACTCAACAAAGTCGTCGCTTTGACAAGTACAACCGCTCTTACTCGATCAGATTAACCCCTGGAACACAGGAAGCCGCTATACCGGCCGTTGGTTATCAAAGGGCTAAATCTGCTGTCCTGTTGTGACCTTGTTTTGTATGTGCCCAATTTTGAAACTAGAATTAGATTAGTCCAAAAAAACTAATCTCATAACTAATTTCTTAGGTCAGTGAGGCCCAAACTGGAGAAAATTTCTCCCCTTAGGGGGAAATTGAAAATACCAGGGGAGAAATAATTACACTAGCAATAAAACTAGCAAAAAAAATCAGATGTATTTTCTTATATCTGAGGCTACGAATTTAGTTGTTACGAACCGCTCTCTATTCGTTTTACTATGTTACTGTATTTTTATGAGTACATATATTCGTACGTTTTAAAAATAAATTAGTAAATAGTCACAGTGTGTTTTAACTACTCTTTCCCTCGTACACGTGAAGAGAGAAATGTGGATGGCTGAACTGGGTGATGAGGGAAATGACAAAAAGATGGTTGGGAACCAATGTGTTAGATACTAAAACATGGACTCCAGAGAGTAGGGCTAAAGTTCCGTGTGGTCGTTAGTTACTCTAAGTGTTATATTATGTAGAAGACAATTAATGAGATTTTAATTAGTCGTTTGGGCAAGTGTATTAGCCTGAGGAAGAATGGCAAATGCCAATGCCTTATTAAGTATCCTTATTCGAGACTCGGTTCTAGAATCTCAAGCATGGATTGGCAATTCCGTGATCAATGACTGCTAGTAATTTTGCATCTTGTTTGGTAACAATTTTTTTCTGTTGATTTTTTCATATATCACTTTCACAACGAATCTTTCAGTTCATCTCTGTGGAAAATCCGTAAACCAAGTTAGTTTTATTTGAAAATCTTGTCGCTTGAGAAAGTGTTATGGGATTTCAGGATCCTTCTTTCAATTCAGTTTTAAGTACATGAGTGTGAATATCTAATTAAATGCAAAAGTGGTAAAGGAAGGCAAAACACGTAGCGCACATGGTATTCGGCTCAATTTCGTGGGTTGAAAGCTAAGGGAAGATCAATTAGAGTCTGGGAAATTTTCATAACTGTAATATGTTAAATCGAACTCTGGTATTCACTGTTGGTCAAATGTTGAGTGTTGCCCATTATTTTGAATGATTAAGGTTGTATGAAAAACAAAGAAAGAATGACACTGCATTTCACAGAGCCACGGTTCATGGATCGTTGAGTCAGAGTCGCTGAATTTGTCAGGGTTCACAGGCTTGTAAAATCTAAGATTCTTTTCTTGGTCTAGTTCTGAGATACCTACGTTCGTAGAGCATCAACTCAACGGCGTGAGCAATGATATTTTGTTTTTCTAATTTACTAAATCGAACACAACTTCTTATTTTTACCCTAAATGCTTTTTGTGCATGGTGCCCGAAAATTAATTAAATGCTTTTCTAACCCTACAAGGAATTTTTTATACTAGTAGTACATTTTTAAATAATATTTTAATCCTTTTCAGAGAACCGTTAACCCTAGCTGGAGTCATGAGCTTTTGGAAACTAACGAATCACAAAAATTTATAACCATAGTTACAGTGTAGTTTCAATAAAAAAGTCATTTAAATGCATATAAATATAGTACTTTATCTAAAATCGAGAATCTAGGATAAATTAATACCAGCGTGCTTATCTTAGCTCATATATTCAAGCGTACGAAAGAGACCCACAATGCTACACATATTTAGAGAAATGACAAGCAAAATCCTGCTTCTGGCAGCCCTGGGTTACTGCCTCCGCTCTCAGTTCAGTCTTGGAGTCATAGCTCGTTATGAAATCTCAACACTCACCGTGGTGCTGTGCGCGGTCGTCAGCTCTCTGGTTGTGCTGCTTGTGTCTCAGCCCCCCAGAAAAGGTCTACCCCCAGGCCCCAAGGGTCTCCCTTTGGTGGGGAACCTCTTCGATCTTCTGTACGAAAACTCTACGGAATACTTTTCCAGGTAAATAAAAATGCGCACAAACTGCTAAAAAATGCTATCACCGGTTAAAATATTTCAAAAGAAAATGTGTTGTTTTTTCAAGTGATTTTCGAACTGACAATTTCATTTTACGGAACGAGTGGTGAATAAAATTAGAAGGGCAGTTTACTGTCTAATAAACGAAACATGTACGGATTGAAACTTAGGTACTGAGGTCGCTATGCAAATTTCATACTACTATCGCTTCCAACCATTACTCGGAACTTGTATTGGGATTATCTACGGAGTGTTGACTATCACTTTTGGCTCAATATTCTTTTCATTTCTCTGTTCTTTGGAAACTTTTAAAAATTATTGTTTGTAGTTGATACCTGGGAATAAAATTATGAATAATTTACAGACAACAACTAGACAACAGAATAAGAGGTCCCGTTATATACAAAAAATACTGTATAATGAGATAACACGAAATAATAAAGATCATGCAGGAAAAAATTCCGAAGAATAAGAGATTATCTACTAATATCTGATCAGTTGATGTTAAAATGATATTGAAACTACAACACTACTTACAATACAGTAAAAGTTATATTATTTATTAGACATTTTTTCAGATTTTGTGAGGAACATGTACTTTGCCGTGTTTCTTGATTCTAGTCTTCATCATCACCATGTAAGTAAAAACACCGCATTTTTCTTGGTACATATGTATTCTTTCAGTTTTTCAATCATCATTTTGATGGGATGAAACACACTGGAAAAGCCTGCATATAATCAACGTTTTATAGAACTTTTTCATCACCCAGTCACTTTTACTCGCGTTATTTCCATCACTGTAGAGTGTCACAGAAGTATGGGCCGCTGTCCAGCCTACAGCTGGGAACACAGAGAGTGGTTCTCCTGAACTCACAGGAGTGGCTGCATCAGGCCTTCGTCAGGCAGGGTGATCTTTTCAACCACAGGCACCATAGCACCGTCCTCTACATCGTCACCAACGGCAGAGGTCTTTCAATTATGTTATTCTATTGTATTATTAAATTTTGATAATATATACAAGCATTATGTTAGTATTTTCCATTATCATATTATGGTATCATCTATCATCAGTTATTATATTATATTATCATATTATGGCGCATCTGCCATCGTATTACGTTTTTATATGTCATATTTTTTATATTACTTCTTCATATTCTGCAATCATTATATGATAGTGCATAATAGGTGTGCCTTGATGAACTACATATATTCTAATTCAGTTCGTGTATGACTAACATTGTCAAACTAGCATGAGGGTTCGGTCCTGTCATGTGGCTTTAAAATATAAAAAAATGATATACACTATGTGGAAAAGGATACATTTAAACTGCACGAGACTTTAAATAGTTGTATCGTAGCTCAGTGCCTCTTCATTAATGGAGTCAATGACTTCTTTCTATCTTTCCTGCAGAAATTGCCATATTTTATCTAAATTTGTTGCAGGAATTATCATGTGTTTTTTCTATATTTCCTGCAAGAGTTATTATGTTGTTCTTTCTGTATTTCCAGCAAAATCTTCTTGGTTTTCTTCCCATCTTCCTTACTGGAATAAGCATGTCGTTTTTTCTATCTGTACTGCAGGAATTGCCATGGCAGAAGGACAAACCTGGAAGGACGCGCGCCGCATCACCGTGCAAGTCCTACGTGACTTCGGTTTGGGCAAAACCAGCATCGAAAATTACGTCCACTTGGAACTACAAAAGCTCATCGATACCTTGCACGTACGATTATCATTACTTTGGAATGCATTGAACTGATTTGTTTTCGTGTCCGATCATCTGGTTATTCCGTTGGAGTGCGCTACGCCGAACTGATGTCATGTTTTCGTGTCTCAACATCTGGTTTTCATTTAAAGATACTTCAATAGAGATTGGTAGTCTAAATTATCAAGAAACTTAGATAAGATTCAACTTTTCAATTTGTTTTATGTAAGAGTATATACAAGGGTTGTTTTTTCAACTTCCGATGGGCTATAAAAAGGCAAGTTTACATATCATAACAATTTAATTATCATAAGTACTGCAGAGTTTTACTTATTTTTCTACATAATCGCCAAAACGAATACAGCCCGATTGCTCGAGCTACGAGGTATTGGACACGGCTGATACGATCGATGCTTTCTCCAAATGTGAGTTACGAAGTGTAATCCATTTTCTGCAAGCAGAAGGACGTAGTGCTGCTGAAATTTATCTCAGAATGAACAAAGTGTTCGATGACAACTTTATGAGAAAGAGTAGTGTACAGAAATGATGTTGAAAATATAAAGACGGGCAAACCGACTTCCATGAAGATGGTGGACATGAGTGCAAGTCTGTCGCTACTGTAGGCCTCATTCAGCGTGTTGATCAGGTGGTCAATACCAATCGAAGGTTTACAATCAGTGAACTTTTTGAAGAATTTCTGGACATTTCAAGGTCTGTTTTGTACCCAGTCGTAAGAGACCTCTGATATCAGAAGCTGTGTGCCAGTTGGGCCCGGGCCCGTTGTGACCGTTCAATTAGAAATATAAGCATTATATGAACATACATATATCGTAGCAGCATATAAATTAAAATCTATTTTGAATAGTCTAATCACACACCCAAAGGCAATATTATTTATTAAGAGTCTGAAGCCTAATCTGAAATAATTTTTTGCTGCTCACACACGTATCTGGAGAAAATAAATGCGACGGCTTCAATTGAACCTGATTTTCCTTTTGTGAATCAGACTAGGGTAAATAAACCTTATGATCCGCACTACGACATTTCGACTGCGGTGCTGAACATCGTGTGGCACATGCTGGTGGGAGAGCAGTTCGAAATGGAAGATCCAACGCTCCACTGGATCATAGACTCCTTGGAGCAGAATCTCAACTTGGTCGAACAGGGAGGCTTCCTCAACTTTACTCCAGTTTTGCAGTACGTGTTGGACAAAGTTGTACCATTTTTTAATTATATAGCGTGCCATGACTTGACATATTGACGATATATCAAAATGGTGCAATGGCACCAAATATTGGAATATTGTGTCATGACGCTATAACAGTGACGATACAGGGTGCCATGACTCCACATGGTGATGATACAGGGTGCCATGACGCCACATGGTGATGATACAGGGTGCCATGACGCCACATGGTGATGATACAGGGTGTCATGACGCCACATGGTGATGAGACAGGGTACCATGACACTAAATTGTGACAATAGATGGTGCCATGATGCCTCATTATGACGAGATATGGTACAATGGCGTCAAATATGTATTGGAATATTTGGTTTTGTAGGTATTTTGTGTTGGTAGGTTACAAGCACATGATGAAGTCGTGATAATGTTTGATCGAGTTTGCTTTCTACAATGTTGACTTGTGACTTTATGAATTATTGTGGCTTCAATGTTGACTTATGACTCATATAACTACAATCAAGAGGGACTTGTTCTTACGTACTAACGATCCAAGGTCAAGTGTCGTTTCTAAGAAAGTAAAAATTGACTTTGACAAACTTCAGTTAGTTCAGCCTGATATAAATGAATAAAGTTGCTACCTTAGCTTTAGTTTATTTTCGAATGTTTCAACGAATGAAAACTTCAGGCAGCTGCTAGAACACGTCTGCAGAATTGACTTCGTTCGTAGGAGTAATATTACGATAACTTTAATATAATATATAATGAAGCACCTATGTTGTGTCATATATGTATCAGTTATTACTCATATCTTTGTGGAGAACTGCGAACTGATGGTTTCCTAAGGATGCCAAAGGCTTTGGGTGTTCAATAGATTTTCACTGTAAATATTGTTAATGGATATTCTAGGATGTTCTTTTTACGTATTACAAGTTCATGACATTTGTGTTATTTTAAAAACAGTACGTAAAGTGGGTCTCCAATTAAGTACACCAAAATTGCTTCCAGATTTTTTGGTACGTTCCTGCAACCGAAGGCCTTCAAGGTGCTCCTGAGCATGATCCATCGCATCAGGTATTTTTACAAGCTCATCAAGAAACACAACGAGAAAATGGACGATCCGACGCGCACTCATGACCTCATCTTTGCCTTCTTGGAAGAACAGAGAAGGCTGAAAAAACTTGGACAACCAATCGAAAATTTTACGGGTATGTGTTAGGCACTTACCTGTGTAATACGTGTCAGTAATATTTTACCACTGGAATTTTACGCTAACTAAACTGCTTTGGCGCCCTATCTTTGTGTACCAAGTTAGACGGCTTCGTTGTCTGAAGTCTGAAAATCATATGTCGGTGATAGAAAATAGGTTGTCAGCTGTTCCGCTAAAGCGAACTGCCAAATGATCGCGACGGGCTTGAGTTTCAGTACATGTCCCAAATAATCCGTTGTTCCAGTTAATAAGACAACTGATCATGCTAAAGTTAATGCGATTCGAAATACTCATAAACAATAGTTCTAGTTCGAAAGCTACACTGCCTTAACTGTTGCCGTTTCTTGATGAGTTACAAACGCTTCTTATTACCATTTTAATATTTTGTATCGAACATTATAATAAATTAATACGTTTTCCAACACTTTCCATGTACGTGAAGTTTATCTTGCGCTCTATCTGAAAGTTAAATATTTTTTATTTTTTACAAAAAATAAAAAAGTTTTGGGTGTTAAGTATTTTATTTCATGATAACTCTTCCCTAAAGCTCCCAGTGAATTTATAACCCAATTATCATTTACTCCGAGTAATTTTATACAATCGTGGTTTGAAAAAGCAAGTTGCACCCCCATACTGATGACATTTTTCTGAACAAAGGATGACAGGCACACATGTGATACGTTTGCGAACATCCTTCTGATTTAAAGTGAAAAGGTTAAGAATGCTTCTTTTCCAAAGCTATTTCACTAGGATAAAAATGACGAAGATAAATCGAATAAAAGACATTAGTTTGAACGAATCGAGCCTGGCCTCATTCTCAACCATGTTACTAAACCAGGGTAAACTATGAGAGAAACTCGTAATTCACCAAACAATAATTATTATTTTACACATGAATTATGAAATATCTGTACATAAGTATCGAACATAAATTTAACTAATATTTTGCCTTACAGACTCGCAACTCGTGTGGCTGCTGAGCGATTTGTTTATCGTTGGTCTGGACACCACCGTGACCACCATGCGGTGGAGCATCCTCTTCTTCGTCACCAGACCAACAATTTGTGAAAAACTCTTCGCTGAAATTGATTCTGTTATTGGGACAGACCGTAAGCCCTGGTGAGATGGTGTGCTATTGGGGTTTGATGGTATTCATATTATGATAGTTTGAACATATATATATATATATATATATTGTGGTGGTATAAGGGTACATTAGCACTTCAAAACCTTGAGTGTGGTGACATGGAGTCGGAAATACTGATTTCAGTAAAATTTCTAATAGTGGTATCATAACTTTTCGTGGAAGTGGCTTGTTTATCAGAAAAAATAAGCACTGAAAATACCAGAGCAATGATATTTGTAATGACTTTAAAGTAAATTCATCGAAATGAATCTATTTTAGCATATGATCACTCCAAAAAACATGTATGTAGGAAAAAAAATACCTGCAAGATTTTGTTTGAATGAAGAAATGAATACTAAAAACGAAAAAATACCTCATTGAATATGATCCAAGAACATCCGTGTTTGTGCAATTTTTATTGTTATCACATGCAAGCTAAACTATTATTTTTATTTTTTAGTTGAAGAAACGGTCAAAATTGCATTTTTCACAGGGCGCTTAAGTTTGAAAACTATTACGAGTTGTGGATCTTGAGTTCAAATTTCATGAACAGAGCACAACATTTCAAAGCAGTGACAGCAGGACAGTCAGTCCTCCAAGACTCTTATCAGTGAAGAGAGATTACTATTTCGTCTCAGACGACTCTTAATACTTAAGCCTCATCACTTTACCCTCTTTATTAAAAAATTTTAAATTAAGTTCTTATAGCTACGAGGTCGTGAGAAGTTAAAAGGAACCAACAATTGTGAGACTGAAAATATAAATACAGTATTTGAAACAAACTCTTTCATTTACTATATTTGCTTGTACGTTCACAATGGAATAAGAGGATTGCCGAAGGTCTTTCAAATCGCATTGTGTTTTGACACTCCGTGTAGTCCTGTTGACATTGATAAAATTATTGTTATTCTAAGCATACGCTTAAGATACAATACAAATTATTCAAATTTACAAATTTCAAGGTAATGCTTATACAGTACTATACTAGGACGTGATTAATAACTTTTAAACATTTTCGTACAGATTACAAGTTTCTGTTCCACTATTCGTACATTTTTCTTCAATACTCCATAACAATATTCTCACCTTCGGTGTCGTTTACCATACTCTCAAATTGACATCATTTCTTTTGCTTCACCACGCTGCAGTGGTATCTGTAAACTTGAAATATTTCTAACAAGTAGTACATGTTCAGCTTGAACGACCGTGACAGCATGCCGTACATGGAAGCTTTCATCAACGAGGTGTTGCGCTTCTCATCCATAACGCCTCTGGCCGCCCACTCTACTCCGGAGGATACCAAACTTGGCGACTACCTCATCCCTAAGCAGACCCTGGTCATCGGCAACCTCTATGGGATCCATCATGATCCTAAGGTACTTAAATCCCATAATCATTATCCGGAAGTACTTTAATCAATTTCATCAACCATAGAATTTCTGAGTGTAAAGAGGATTGTATGAGGTGTTCCCTGATAAGAGAAGAATTGTTAAATAATATATACACGCATCCGAATAATCAACACATTAATCAGAGCAATTACTGTACAAGATACCTAACTTAGAAGTACCTTTCATGTATCTAAATATTTTTTTCACACACATCTAATGATTCTCAAGAGGGTTGGAATAATTATTAGCAACATGATTTACAACAAACGCAATGTCAGGACGCATTCTTGTGGACAGGTACAAGAGACTAACTACAGCACTCTGGTAAGAGTGTCTGTCCTATTCCTCGACTTCAACTAAAGTTGATGCATGATGTGCATTGACATCTACAGGAGTAGCAACAGAATTTACATTATCTATGCCAAACCTAGACAACAAGGCCCTAGTAAAGGCAGACTGATCTAAGAACCTATTATTTTCAGTTTGCATCACACTCACGCCTAGGAAGTAGCTAAGCTTGCCAAAATCTTCCATTTTATACCTGTCGCTGAGACACGATTTTACCTCGTTAATCTCATGAAGACAACCTGAGACTATAATTATGTCATCAACATACACATCAATGATACAAAATCCTTTGTTAAGAACATAGGTATAGATACAAGCATCACTCTTAGATTGTTTAAAGTCAAATGCTTCATATGACTATCAAGGGCTGTGTTCCAACACTTAGAGGACTGCTTTAGTCCATACAGTGATTTATTCAGAGTATAAACAAGATTTTCTTCACTTTTTGAAAGAAAACCTTCTGACTGGGTCAAGTAAATTTTATCACTAAGCTTACCATTCAGGAATACAGTAGCACATCCATATGATGAAGCTGCAAATCATGCTTAGCTGCAAGAGCCAACACAGCACGAACTGACTCAAACCTTACTAAAGAACTAAAATTTTCTTCATAATGAATTCCAAATTACTGAGCATAGCTTTGAGCAACAAGCCGAGCCTTGTACGAACAAACAGTTCCATCAGGACCAGTTTTCTTTTTAACCCATTCCAATCGGCAAGGGGCTTATCAAAGTGTACCAATTTATTAATGAACTATATATAGTTACCACTGCTAATTGCTATCTTCAATATTTGAACTATATATAGTACAACCGCTAAATCAAATTGATTTGTTAGAGACTATGTTTAGTCACCGCCGCTAAACAACATGGGAAAGATGTGTATACCTGCTGGAATTATATTATGCTTTTTATTTTTTACGTATATGAATGATTATACGAAATATTTTATTGGAAACAACTTATAATATTTAAAGTTTGTTTCAAAAATGAAGTTTATTAAATACATATACAAGTCGTTTTTAAAAAGGATCAAAATATTATATCCTCCAAAAATTGCCATCGAAATTATTGAAAAAATATATAACATATTTTCTATATAGTTAAATAGCATATCATCGAAAAAACTAATACTGGGAAAAATATTCTTATTGACATTCATCAGCATTATATTTCATTTCCAACAGGGAGGCATTCCACAGTGTAAAATGCTTTGAAGCACGGTATTATGCATAATGGGTTCTTGCAGATGTCGCAGATGTATATATTTTTTTAACCTTCTTTCGAAGAGAACAACAGCGGCACCTTCTCTGCTTTTTGGTTTCATTTCTGTCTTCATTTACATTTACAGTTGGGAAATGTCTCCCTGATAACTGCGAGGGGCAACAATCTAAACTAACAACACTTGGTGTACGCTTCCCATAAACATGAGAATAGAATAGAATAGAATGAGGCTATAGGAACAAACCTTCTGGCCCATTCTTGGGTCGGATAATTACTTCGATAATTATTCGGTTGTTTACCCAAGTCCCATGCCGTATTTCTAGCCGCGTCAACCATGTCGGCAGCGGGATTCGAACCCAGGTCTTTCCGCTCGCAAGCAGATTCGCTCACCAGTCGACCAAGCTGGTGATTACATCATTTTGATGTTTTTTGAGAAGTTCAGTCATAACTTGTAGCTTGAATAAGAGGAATTTCATGTAGCCACCATTCGTTTTATATATGCAATGATAGTTTTGTATGCATATTTTAAACAGTCTGAAAGCAATCTTCTTATAGTACATTTTACTCCATTCCTAACGAGTGAAGCGTTTCATGTGATTTGATCCATCAGATCCACTCCAGCCATATGTTTCTGTTTATAGTTTATACAAACTATCTGCTTCATGGTTTATTTTCCAGCTACAGTCATTTCTTTTAGAATATGGTCATAAGTAGTACTCAACATATATACGTCTTTTTTGTCCTTCCATTTCAATTGTATCATTTTTCCTTTAAATTGTTGAACTGTCTCTCCTTTCTTCAACTTCTTGTTGCGAACCACAGGAGGTAGATTTTTTCAGTTACATCGTACTGTACCAACAGAATCGGTACATTTTTTCAGCAATATAGCGTACAGCTCTGGTGAAGCATAATAATTGTCGATGATAAGACAGTACCTTTGGTTCAGCAGAGGCTCTAACAAATGCAAAACTACTTTGAAAGGCTTTCTTACGTTGTCAGCTACATTCTCTGTTGTAATAAAGTAGTCGGTTTATTTCCCAGTGTTTATCATCATATTCCAAACATAGCCCGTCGCGTATTCGGCCAGTATAAATGATTCCATCCCGAATTTTGCTCTCTTGAGGTATGTATCTTTTCCATCTTAGCCTTCCTTTCCAGAGTAAGAGAGATTCATCTATGCTAATGTTTTTTTTCTGAAATGTAATTTGACTTGAACTTGGACACAAATCTAGCAGTTTCCTTATCTTATACAATGGATCACTGATTTTCTACAAAGCTGAGAAGTGTAAATATTTCAGAATCAGCTTGAAATATTTTCACTTGTCAGCTGTGTGTATGGAGCAGTGGGTTTGTCGAATGGTAATCATCCATATTAGGTTTATTTACTATTCCTTGCAGCACTACAAAGGCAATTACAGTACGAATTTCTCCAGCATTTGTGTCATGCCACAATAAATCACGGCTGTTTCTTGTTAGTTTACCTGTCAGAAGTTTTTCATTTTTTAAATTTTGAAGCATATTTGTTATTTTTTTCTACTATAAATTCAATTATTTCTCCACTCAAATATTTCATATGGGTTTATATCATCTTCAAGGGGAATTTTAACAGCGGAATTACCAATGAAATCAAAAGCATTTCTACACCGTAAATCGTGTTGATTCTCATCAACTTCAGTATTTTCATCGTGATTGTCATTCTCACTTTGTTCAGTTTCCATCAGCTGGTTCACTGTCACTACTTGAATTGTTAGATGGTACAGAAGAAATAGATTCCATGTCATCTATGAATCATCATTCATATCTATCTCATCTAACATCTTCATCAATCTAGCAACATCATCATCCGTTGAAAGATTTAGTTTCCTTTTTTTGCGTACCATTACAAAGGGTGAACATATAATATGAATAATCAGTAATAATATATGAACAATCTGCAAAAATATTTAAATAATCTGCAAAGAAGTGTAAATTTTTAACGATTACAGATGAAAGGTAATAATGGTGTTGAATGAAAACAAACACATGGCGGTACAGAGTAGGGATGTCAGCAAGCACTTATTTGTCTCTGATGATATTTACTTTAACATCATATAAATCTAATATTATATGATTATATTAACACACAAAACGAAAAATATGTCCTATACGCATCAAGAAATAATTTTCCAAGATCAATATGTCAAACAAGTCACAACACAGCACTAAACAACATAGCACTGAACGTGACCTTATTATACTGATGTAATAATATACATTAAGGTTTATAATATCATCAAAACAGTTGACAAGTACCCTATTTTGTCCAGGAATTATATTTAGTTATCGCCGTTTGATTGCAACAACAAAAATATGTAATTAACTATATATAGTACGACCGCTAAATGGGACCAAAATTTGGAGGAACTATGATATATATAGGACAACCGCTTGGAATGGGTTAAAGATCCATTTACACCTGATTGGTTTCTTGTTCTCTGAACACTGTTCAGGAGACCAAACATTCTTTTTCAAGGATGCCATTTCCTTTTCCATAAGTGCATTCCACAGTTTGGACTCAGGCCCATGAAGTGCTTCCTCTACACTTGCAGGAACATGAAATTTATGCAGAGCCAAACACCCCCATTCTCCATATCTATCAGAAGCATAAAGGTCTAGTCCTAGTCGAACGACGGAGCTCCTAGTCTTGTTTCTGAGTTCTCATGTGTTGCCTTTTGAGGGGATGAGCATGGAAGAAACTCATCACGTAGGTACCACGTGACTGAATTAGCTTACGTGATTGGGTGTACGTGCATAATTGATGCTTTTACGTTCTACGCCTTGGGACTTGGGTACCAACCCAAGAACGGGCCAAACGGCTCGTTTCTATTGCCTTATTCTATTCTATTCTAAATTAAAGGGTAGCTGCACTTTTTTTACACAATACATTCGATGCGAAAACTTCTGTCCATAGTGAAATGGCTTACTTTTTCAACATCTAGCAGCTTCCAGCAGAAGTAATTAATATTTTTATGCCTGTCAGATAGACGTTCAGCAATCTTAACAGGAAAAGTTTTGTTAGTTCGAGAAGTTTAAAACAGTTTGTTTTGTTAGATAGGACATGAATGCGGTGTGCTTTTTAATTAGAAACTAAAAACATTTCCTCTTAGTAAATTGTTGCTACGGAAGTTGATACTTTCCTTTAAAATTTCATTCCTCCTGCTCATGAACACGTTTCCTGTGATTACCAGAACAAAACTAAAAAGGGCTCTACAAATTCCATCGAATATGAGGACGTTAAATGATTACTCTGTTAATCTATAACCTTTTTCTCTACTTTAGGAAACCAATTATTCTACATATGTGTTCATAATGTTTAAGATATTCCAAATCTTCTTTTTACAAAATACGAGAGACATTCGAAAAATACGCAGAATTTTGTAATTCTTTGTTAATTTTTCCATACAATAGATTTATTATTCAACACAACCACCGTCTAGGTCGATGGACTTTCTCCAAGCGGTACTTCCATCCTTTTAGATCATTTTTGAAGAAATCTGCAGACCCCTTTATGAGCCATGTTTTTGCTGCGTGTTTTGCTTCATCAGTGCTATTAAAATGAACGCCTTTCAACTTTTCTTTGAGTTTTGGGAAAAAGTCAGATCAGGCTAGGTCTGGGTCATAAGGTGGATGTGACAGAAATTCCCATCGAAATTCAAAACTTCTTTTGCAACTCGTGAAGAATGCGTAGGGCGTTGTTGTGATGAAAGAGGATTCGACGATGGAGCTTTCCTTGACGCTTTTTACCTAATTCTGCTGTCAATTTCCGCAAAACTTTTACATAATAGGCTCCTGTGATAGTTTTTCGACTTTCTAAAAGGTCTAAGAGTAAAGCTCCTTCTGAGTCTCAGGAAACTGTTGTCACTACCTTGACCTTGACCGGTGCCTTGAAAGGTTGACAGACCTCTCAGATTTGAATTTGATTGGGCCAGATGATCTGCGTGGAAGCCATTGTTTTGACTGCTGTCTTGTTTCAGAATCATACTCGTACACCCATATTTCATCCCCAATGATGATTCGACTGAAAATGTTGTCATTCGCTTCAATTTTGGTCAAAGTTGCCGTTGACAATTCACTTCTAAGATTTAGCTGATCAGGACGCAACGCTTTTGGGACACATCGCGACGAAAGCTTGCTGAGACCTAAATCGGCATGCAGAATTGAATGAGCTGAACCGACCTATATGCCCATAGTCTGAGCTATCTGATAAACTCTCAATCTCCTATCTTCTTCGACTAAGCTCCTAACAGCATCAACGTTTTCAAAAGTTTTCGAGGTTGTTGGTCTTCTACCATCTCAAAATATTTCAATCCATATGCAAACGCAAGTTTTCTTCGCAGCATGATCCCCATAAATGTTTTGCAAAGCTTGGATGATATCCGTTCCTTTCCAACCAAGCCTTACTCAAAATTTCACGTTGGTTCTTATTTCAAAATCCTCACGTTCCATGGGGCAAAATAAAATACCTTTTATCACCTCACTGCTTTGTTTCCAGGCAAACGCTGATTGCTAGCAACTGTTAGATAGCTATAATCATGGTCTTTCTGACAAATGTTCAAACATGTTTCATATTGTTGGCACTAGGGTCATGGGAGCATTCCGCGTGTTTTTTGAATTACCCTCGTATTTCATGAAAAGATGAATATGTCTGTATTTTTCTTTTCTCCATCCCTAACTCAATTTTTAGAACATACAGAAAATCAGGATAGCATTCCTAACATCTTAAATGCTGAAGGATCTAGTCAAAGAAAGTTATCAAAAATTCAAGAGATTCGTATCAATGTTGGAGAAACTAAGGAGAACCTCAAATAGACCTGTAAAGGAATATTTAAATATTTGCTGGTACGAGCTGGTGTCTCCAAGGGACAGTAGTAGTTTTGCAAGCATCTATGCCAACTAAATGCAATAAAATATTTTTGTTTATGAACACGGAGTTACTGCAATTTTTCCAGTTTGTCTTTTAAAATTAACTTCAAAAGCACGGAAGCAAGCAGTTTTGACGATCGGGTTTCACAAACCACATCACAATAAAAACTCTTTGCCGTAATGAAATTACTCCTGTTTTCTGGAAGTAAGTTCCGTTTCCTCAAGTTGGTTCTCTTAATTCCAGGTGTGGGGCGACCCTGAGGAGTTCCGACCAGAGCGTTTCCTTGGGGAGGACGGAAAAGCTATGTTCAAGCATTTGGTTCCTTTCTCAGTTGGTAGGTACCACCACATCATGCGAGGTATACGTCATATTTCTCTGCCATTCAGTTATATGACAACTTGGCTTGCTATTTTTAATGCACAGCAGGGTCAACGAACTCTAGTCTCAATCTATTTTGAATTTTCAAGTGCAATGTTCTCGCATGTAATAGCTAAATAGTGAGCATTCAGGGTATATTTCCATTCTCCTATTTGCCATAGGAGAGTGAGCTGAATTAGCTCAGGGTATCTTAGGTAATCTTTCAATGAATTATGTGAATATTAACCCTTTAGCGACTAAAAGGACAATTCGGTTGTCTTTCACGGTCTTTGGGAGAATTGTTCTAATAATTAAACAGTGAGCAATATGAGGTTGCTACTAGTTTTGAACGCGGCGGCATGTTACAGCGTCGTTCTTTTGGCTGCCTGGCTCTCAGCGTGCTTCATTGCATCAGTGTACAGACGGTCTTTGTGAGCTTAAAAGTAGAAACTAGAAAAAGAAATTCGTCGCTAAGTTAAATGCCCTATTTTTCACAACTTTGGTTGCAATGAACATCTCCACATTACTTCTAGACTCTTTGTAGGTCTATATTGTTGTAATCGGATTTGATCTCAGGTAAATTCCATAGATTTAGATCTAAAAATTATAAAATTCTACTAGTACGCCATAGCAAACAAGTAGAAAATTTGAAATCCATGAGAAGCTCTGCATAACAAAATATACTATCTCAATTAACATTTGAAAAGAAATTCTACGCGCAAATAATGAAATTATAATAACGACGCCGAAATTTAGCGGAAGACCATTTCACGTTTTTGTTGTCTGGTATCATGACATGCATTTTGCTCCTTCATAAATGTCTCTTAGTTCCAATAGATGTCAATTTTCTACTGCTACTCGATTTTTAAATCAGAAAAGCCAATTACTCTATTTTCTATTTATTTATGTTAAGACTTCAGCCTCCACTGTAAACCTTTTTCTCCCTATATCAACCAGGCCGTAGGAATTGCTTGGGAGAAACGCTAGCTCGGACAGAAATCTTCCTGTTCCTGACATCGATCCTTCAAGTGTTCAGTTTCGAAGCGGAGGGAGAACTGCCGTCTGAAAAGTGCAATCACGGAATCCTACTGCATCCAGTGCACCACAAGATCATCCTGAGACATCGTGGTGAAAGCAAACTTGGAAAAACCTCATCTCTCAACGGCGTTCATGCGTCAATTTAGTAGTCCTAAATCGTTTAACACGTTGACTCCGATTGCCTGATTGGTGTAAAACTTCACTTTGTACGCATATGTAGTCACTAGAAGGATCTGAAAAAATTACAGAACCTAACCTACGTGGTACACATACGTACCACTTCGGAGTCAACGTGTTAAGTGGAATTAAATCGAACTTTTGCCCTTACATACAGAAAATGTTTCGTCTACCAATCTATCGGAAGTAAATTATCATTTGTGATGCGATTCTGGGGTGCAAAAATACATTTATTGCCTCTGTGATTGGAAGATTCACATTCAATCACGCATAAAAAAATATTATTAGTGTCCAGCCGTCTAGTTTATGGTTCTCCGACACTATTGCATGTGCAAACGACGATGAAATTCAAAAAATGACTAAACATATATATGCAGATCAGTATAATATAGTGCACTACGGCAGAAAGAGGTAAAGCACCGTAGATGTATTTTGGAACACCAAAATTGCACCATACTTGGGAAGCTCGATCAAGAGTTAGAAGACAATACATTTAGAGGCTTAAATAAATACCTTAATTCTGTTTGTCAGGTAAATTGTCTGGTCTGACGACTGGCTCATTATTTAGTCGCTGTAATCGATCTTGTTAAGAACAGGAGCACTGAGCTCTGTAAACTGTTGTGAAATTTCTACTCGGGAAAAGCTTTTTATCGTTCTCGATTTAGTGTCGTTTGCATTGAGACAAATAGTTCGGTGCATCTACATGTCTATGTAGAAGAAATTTTTTAAAATTCACTGTTGGATTAAAAAGATCCGACCAGCCGGTGCGAGGTAAGCGAAGACTACTGTTTAAAACTTGTGCCACTCTGCTTCGAAGTTTACCTGACTGAATGAACCCTGCTGAATACGAAGTCAAGGGTTTTCAGTGCATGAACCTTACCTCTTTAACACGTTGACTCCGATTGCCTGATTGGTGTAAAACTTCACTTTGTACGCATAGTCACTAGAAGGATCTGAAAAAATTACAGAACCTAATCTAAGTGGTACACATACGTACCACTTCGGAGTCAACGTGTTAATGATTATTTAAAGTTTGATCAGTTTGAAAGTTGACTGATAACATTTTTCTTACGATACTTGAAATTTATATCATAAGCGACTACCGGTCTTGTTATTAAGTATGAATGTCATAGGATTTAAACTACTATTTGTGCATTTAGAAATACTTCCTGGGCCGATTTTGCAGCTGCCATGATAGAGCTTCAACATTGCAATCTGTTGAAAATAAGAGTACTGTATAGAGGCCAATTATTCACTTCTATGGCTGGTAAAGCTTCTGACTACACATACCTTCAAGAGTAGTTTCTTCGAATAGCTAGTTGTACATTAAGAATATTTAACACGCTACAAGTCTTCTTATAAAGTACTCGTACTCTTCATCACACCTTGAAACCAATGAATACACTGGTTCAGAATATCATGGTCCCCGATTGGTTCATTAACCAAGTTCTAGTTCGAAGACATTCGTAGGAACAATTCTAATACACATTTGTTTAATTCTATTCTGCTTATCACGGTCCTCTGCGTTCAAGGAAAACACATAGAGGTCAAATCTTACGTATGACTCGAAATTTTCAGGTCATTCGTGTTTTTTTTGCCATCAGGCGCAGTTTAACTGATGACGAGGTCCGTTAATTGTATCAGTGTTCTTCATGAACACTTGCTTTATGGGTATCTTGAATGAGCCACTGCAAAGGCAGCGAAGCTAGGAGTAGAAGTACATCATAAGTTTTACTGTACGGATAAGTTAATTTTAGCTTTCGAATTTCTTCACTCTTAAATAACTTCTGTTCCAGTATTACGAAAGCTAACTATTTTCAATGCTTGTTTATTGGACCTTGATTAAATTGAATTACTTTATGTGCAATAAATCTATACATAGTATCCTTGATTAAGACGTTCTAATCTCTTTCCTTAAAAGTCTCACGTATAAATATCGTTTGCGTCAACAATTTTAGATTTGGCATTTTATAGCCTTTTTACGCAGCTGCTGTCCGACTCAACTAGTGCTTGAAGCGTCAAGTATTAAATCTCTGTCCAGGTCATAAATATTGTCGTTTTACTAGATAATTCCAGTTATAACTAGAACGAAGCAATTCAACGTTGTTGATATATGAATCACTGTTAATGAAGAAAAATACGAAAATGATAAGACTACGTGTTGGTTCTCATATTAACCTTCATGTTGGCCGAAATAACTTGCAACAATAAGTTCGTATATCTACTTTCTCTTCGCGGTGCCTCTTCCAGATATTGAATTTGGTTGTGAAATGCAGGAAAATTTACACCAGTGCATAATTAAAGAAAGGGTTTGGAACGGTGTTTCTAATAAAAACAAATTATACTGTATCACCAACTTGGTCGACTGGTGAGCGAATCTGCTTGCGAGCGGAAAGACCCGGGTTCGAATCCCGCTGCCGACATGGTTGACGCAGCTAGAAATACGGCATGGGACTTTGGTAAAACAACCGAATAATTATCGAAGTAATTATCCGACCCAAGAATGGGCCCGAAGGTTCGTTTCTATAGCCTCATTCTATTCTATTCTATAATAGATAAAGTGTAAATAACATTTAGTAGGAAATCCCTTATCGTTTCTTGTGGTAGATCATTGCTATACCTGCTTCTATCTTACTCTAATACCAAATTGCTTAGATAGAGTACAGAAATCATTTCAACGAAGAATCAAACTTTTTATTTTTTCAGTAGATTGAAGAAGTCCCATACGTTAATCAGTGTATAAGGGCACAATTTCTGGCCCTGAGGTTCTGACAGGGAATGGCTTCAGACTTTTGCCCGACCGTTATTTAAAGAGGAAGAATGAATAAAATTTAAAAATTTTGTCACAATTTGCAATTTACGAACACAAAATGGAATACTGGAAGATTTCTTACTCGATGAACAAGTTAAATTATCAGAAGGCGCGTTTACTAAACATCTGACTAAACATCACAGCTGCCTATCAAGCTTCCTACTCTATCGGTCCCATGCTTAACAATAACTTCATGAAAAAGTTTAATTCATGGAGAGCTAACTGGCGACAGAATGGTCGGATTCTGCAGGAACAGAAACTATGCTCAGGCGCGTTACTGACCATCAGACGAACCATAACTGCCCATGAAGCTTCCCATTCAATCTAACCTATGCTGATAACTACCTAACTTCCTAATCTATGCGACCCAATCTATGCGACCCAATCTATGCGACCCAATCTATGCGACCCAATCTATGCTACCCAATCTATACTACCCAATCTATGCTACCCAATCTATGCTACCCAATCTATGCTACCCAATCTATCCTACCCAATCTATGCTACCCAATCTATGCTACCCAATCTATGCTACCCAATCTATGCTACCCAATCTATGCTACCCAATCTATGCTACCCAATCTATGCTACCCAATCTATGCTACCCAATCTATGCTACCCAATCTATGCAATCTAATCTATGCAATCTAATCTACGCTGAACCGACACAGGTAAAGGCGCCACCGAACAGGTCAGGCCTGATGAGAAAAAAACAGTTACTGTAATCATCTACATGCATAATCGACTATGTATCTCCATCTCTCTCTCTCTGTATCTGTGTGTGTCCGTCCCATTACTTCTTATCTATTACAGAAGAAAAATGATTGAACTGAAATCAGAACGAGTATGCATGTATTACAAGCATTGTTTTGTGGATACCAGAGACGCCGGATCACTATAAAACACTTCATTTTTTCTGTTATTAGCTTTCGTCTATTACACGGCCTTGTTATCGGTAGATAAAACAGAAAATTGAAGTTATGTATACATTCATGAAAAATATTCAGATTCTGATAATACCACGGCAATAGTGAAAAATGTATTTTATTTGATAAATCCTTTATTTTATCATTTTTAAATCAAGGAATTTCAACGGGTACTATCCTGGCCAGGCTATCGGTAGATAAGATGCACAATGAAAGTTCTGTATATATCATTGAAAAATATTAATTTGAAGCACAATAATTCGTCACAAATCTTTAATGCATTTATCTTTATAATCATTTCAATTCAATAAAATCTAAACCGTGGAACTTCCACGGGAATGTCTAGTTATGAATAAACATATATCAAAAATCTAAGTTTCAATGTCACCAAGTTACCCACTCTGCAGCACTGTTAAGTCTCATACCATCTATGGGGCAGAAGTACTGCACACTGTTGATATAAACGGGAGAAACCGATGAAAGGAATGAACAAAAAGAAATTGCGAGCAAGAAAGACAGACTCATCTACCAACACAGAGCACCTATAAGGTCTCCAACTAAGTTTCCAAACTTCATCTATAACAACAAAGGAAAATTTTTCCACGGGAAGCTTGGTTTTTGGGTCCATCTTGTTCAGAATTTTCTTGCGCATCATATATTGTTTGCACTTGCTCGCCCAACAATGGAGCCGTCCCGAGAGGTTATTCGCAACTTGCTGCTTTACGAGTTTCAATTGGGACGCAATTTTCAAACTGCATTACGAGTGCGAAATTGATTTGTGATGGCAAAAATGTGTTCAGGCCAATGGAGAATATTTTAATTAATGTTGGTTACGCAAACTCAACGCAAACCTACATACATAGGCTCAGAGTTAAAAAAAAGTATGGAATTGGTATTTTACAAAATTGGGGAGGTTCTTTATCCAACGTTAATCGAGACGATTTTTTAAACGTGTTCACAGTGTCAGCAGAAACGATATTTTCGGGTAGCTGGATCCAGGTTCTGATAATTTTGACTGGAAAGAAGTTTAGAGCCTGGGATGTCGTGAAAGTTCTTATTATTAGTTTACGGCCTTTATTCCTCGTTCGCACGTTATCGTCTCTGTCAAAAGTCCTTCTAGGGTAACATAGTTAATGCCCTTGAGATATTTATAGGTCTCGATGAGTTGTCCTCGCAGTCCTCTTTGTTCTAAGGAGATAAGCTCAAGCTGCAGAAGGCGCCTTTCGGAGCTGAGATTACGGAGTGCAGGAATCATCTTCGTTACATTACGCTGAATATTTTCCATTTTTTAATGTCTCTTTTTTGGGTAGGAGACCACAGTTGCACTGCATATTCTAGACGAAGTCGTGCTAACGCTTTATAGAGCCGTAAGATGATGTTTTTTGACTTGTATCAAGGACTACTATAAACAGGACGTGCACGGCCATATAGCTGACTACGCTACCGGAGGCCATTGCATTCTTAGTAACATAACATTTTCTATTGGACAAATTGATCAAAAATTACTTCTTCGAAGCAATAGAAGGGATAATAATGTTTTACAGTAACTTTTAACTCGTTTAAAGCATTGTAATGCTTTGAAATATTAGTTTCAGCCGGACTTAACATGTATTATTGTATGAGCTTAGTGACCACTTCATAGAAATCTGAGTTGCTGCAGTTTTAGGAATTGTTTTCTTCAATTCGCAGAGCACTCCAATGCACGTAAACAAATTACTTATAATGAATCGTTGCACCCGTTACAAATAAAAATTTCACATGTTATCCATGAAGTAAATAGCAATTTGGATTTAACAGCAACTCAACTAACAAAAATTTTACAACAACGCTTCCCCCCTCATCCTAACTCAATTGCGACTGCTATGTCCAATATCCATCTAATAATTAACCACTTATTTGAACTAAATTCTTTCATAAGTTTATATGATCTGACGCAGATGACTTCCACCCGAGTCCCCACTCAAATCTCAGGGCAAGGTAATATTAGTAACAGCGTTAGTTTTGATGGCTCTCTGCATCCTTTGCAAATAAAGAGCTCACACGTTATCCACAAATTAAATAGTGACCTGGCCCTTACGACAACACAACTGCAAAAATCCCGAGAAAAACGTGTACCACCTAAACCGACATCAATCTCCACTGCTCTATCAAACATTCGGTTTATAATTGAACAGCTATTCAAACTAAATGTCCACATCAGCTCTTACGACCTTATACCTATAACTCCCTCCACTATTTCTTCCTATTCAAATTATCAGAGCCCTCTAAACACTTTACTTGTGGGAGACAATATTCTCTCAACAGTTAAAAGAAATGACATCGACACCATATGCCGAATCCAGACCATCTCATCTGGTCAATTTAATGACCTTCTGCATACTATAAATCGGATGCCAAAATTTGATAATTACATAATCTGTTTCCGGGAC
>VCRD01000986.1:61546-73869 GCA_006783055.1 Trinorchestia longiramus | reverse complement strand
GAGAGTAGGGGTCCTTAGTGCGGAGAGTAGGGGTCCTTAGTGCGGAGAGTAGAGGTCCTTAGTGCGGAGAGTAGGGGTCCTTAGTGTGGAGAGCAGGGGTCCTTAGTGCGGAGAGTAGGAGATCCTTAATACGGTGAGTATGGGGCTTTTACTACAGAGAGGAGGAAGTCTTTAGTTCAGAAGACGAAATCATCCTTGGATCGTCGTACAAAATGGAAAGTTCTCTTTGTACAGAGACGTGTGAAGAAATTTGGGCTGAGAGCAAACAACGTAAAGAAGCTTTTTGTTTTTCTGTGCCTTGAAAGGTTACCAAATTCGCGGAATGAAGTTCTGTTGGTCTGATATTCAAGTGTTTTGGTAACGAACTAAATTAAACGGAGTGTTTTATATAAACTCAACAAATACATTTTTTACATTGACTTTACTGGTAACAGGAATTAAACTTGATTACTATTTTTTCCGAATTGAAATGTCTTACATGGATTGAGTAATAATTGCCGAATTTTTCGATGCTGAAGTTTTTCTAGAGACAACTTTTTTCTGGTGGTGTTCATTTTAAATGAACAATTCGTACTACTGAGGCTGAATTGACTGTGACTCTGCTGTGAAAAATTCAGGTCTAACATTTGCATGATATTTCTTTTGTATTATATTAACGAAGAAAACTATGTTGAATTTTTTTGTTAGTTTTTGGAATGTGACGATATTTAACTCTTAAATGTCATATGTATCATGAATGATATAAACCAATATTTTTCATTTAATTACTAAGTTATTCGTTAAACACGTTAGTACTGCACCGAGTATCAATATCAATGCATACCCATGTCGAAAGAATTCAAAACCTGTACAATTTAGTAGCTGGGGTTGATGTACAGAAGCGTCAGTGCGTGGTATAACATGTGGAGAGGTCATATGCACCCATTTTAGGGTAAATTATGTATTCTTATTTCCTTTGAAAAGTGCAACCCATTACATTTTTCAAGGATCAGTTACGACAGGAAACTGGAAGCATTTGCAATTTAACGCTGTCAGCCGTCGTGAGAAATGGATGGGGAACTCGACGCTCCTTCGTTGTGATTGGCTGAGGGCTTGTGCGGGTGTTTGCAGCTCGTGTGCAAATCATCACCCTCTAATAAGACCGAGGTGATCTACTGCCTCTGCCCAGGAGTCCTCTCAAAAATTGAGAACGGATCGCAGTAGGACGAGGTCATTTAACACTGGGAAGACCACCAGACTTACGAGACCCGACTTCAGATGTCGATATTTTGTTAAAAATAGTTCAAATTAACCTTATCCATTTGAAAAAAATCAATAAAACCCCGGACTACTAATTTTTCATTTAACACGTTTCCTGCGATTGCCTTGCCGGTGCAAATCTTTATTTTGTACACATAGTCCCTAGAAAGCTTTGAAAAATTACAGAACCTAACCTGAGTGACCCACCGGTGGGTCACTTCGCAGGAAATGTGTTAATGAAGTTTATAACTACAATAAAAGTGGCCGGGCCTGTCAGACTAACGCAGTCTCCGATGCTACAAGTATTTGATTTTCCTTCTAGAGTGAAGAAAGCCAAATGTTCGTAATTGAGTGGATTTCAGATAGTTGTTGTCACGTCTTCCTTAGTTCGTTCTTGAAGTGTTATGCTTTACAATTCAAGATGGCACTTACATCGAGCCTTATATTTTTGTTCTATATCAGGTAGGACAACTTACGTCATGGTTGACGTCTTCCATTCATTATTTTAGTCAATAGTTGTCTCACATTTGATTGTTTCATCTGATTTTCTTTTGACGAAAGAAACATTATTTTGTGGCCTGTAAAATCGAGTAATATTAAACAATTTAGTAAGGCTAGTGCCTAATTTTATTATTTCAAGAATTCAAGCTTTACTTTTAAAAAAACTATAATAGTTTTTTTTAGTATATTTTAAAACTTGTTTTATTTTAATTATTACTATTTATAACTTTAATGTGTAATTTTTTCAGTGAGAATATTATGTAATTATGAGAATTTATACATATATGATTCTAATTCTTTTTTATTATTATTTGCGTTGTTACATGACAGCCAAATTTTTGTCTTTCAAAGTGTTTCAAATGAAAGTCTAATATTCAAACCATAAAATGAGAATCAGTGACCGTAAATGTTTCACTATTTGTGCTTAAAAATTGTCTCTTCTGCCAGCAACACTTTTTTAGTTGAGAACCACAAGATTTTACCCGACTTCATGTGGTGATTCATCTGTTTCTGCTCATAAACATTTTGTAATTTCAACTACTCTGCAAAAAGTTAAAGTGGAATTTAGTGCACCTTTTCAGTGTATTTAAGTAGTTATATGGGCACAGTGAAGATAATTGGCAACTGAACTTTCGCAATCAGTGAAATAAACAAATAAGACTTACTTGAACTACAGGATGAATTTTTGGCCATCTGATGCTCGCTTTTTTTACTGCACATAGACATTCTTCTATAGCGAAGCACAAGAGTTACCGAAAGAGGTATACGATTCAATAAGTTTCTTGGGAGTGAGATATCCAGACGATGTTCCTTTCTTCCTGATCTTTTATAGCTTGATAGGCCTAGCTATGATGGGCTGTAATGATGGATCGCTGACCATTTTTTCGGAAGATCACTGGCCTGTGTTAGCTACGCGAAGGCTGTATTTACTCCATGCAAATGATGTCCAGATTATGGCCATTTCGTGAGCCTTAGCTATGAGTCACCTCATCGATCTTCTTTATGCTGCGTGAAGAATTCGAACAGCTAATTTTGTTCGTGGGATGGACTTCGCTCTACGAACTGTTATTTTGGTTCCGGCTTTCAGTTTGCTTCATTAGCGGCTATAGTTCTTGTCGACTGGACGTTTTATTTAAACGAAACGAACTATTCTCTTGATTTTTTACACTGTGGGGAGAAACAATTTTCCTACCATTGTAGGGGAAACTAGCGCTACAATTTTCCGCTAGTACTCTACACGTGTTGTTTCTTAGGTTTCATAGCTGTAATTTTTCCATGATATGAGATGTAAGTTCACTGTGCTTTATCCTTACCCATCCCTCCCGCCGTTCGCGATATCATGGAAACCTCACAGCTGCAAATTGACAAGTTCTCGGCCTTAAGTCTTCTCCATCTCACACGACTGGGAAAAACTCGATAATTTGTGGCAGATTCTGATATTGTTTCCTGGCGAAACTAATCCCGACGTAATCTTCTCTAGCGAGGCAACGTGAGCTGCAGGATGTCAATGGCTTCCCTCATTACTGAGGAATTTGAAGCTGGATCATCCTTTGCTCTAGCTTACCCTGCCCCCATGTTCACATGAAAGCCGCTTATTATTTATTATCGTGCTGGAATTTATTTTTCTGTCGATCATTTACCTTTATTTTATTTCAATCACAAACTTACTTCAAATATTTCTTGATTGTTTATAATACCTGCATTGATCTGTGTTCTCGAACGAACTGTTCTCATTTATTTCCTTGTAATTGCGAGTCGTTTCAAATATTTCAGATTGTTTGCAATGGCCGAAGGCTACTAAACTTAAAATCTTCCTAAAATTATCTGTAAAAATTTCTGTTATTAGTCTAGCCTTCATTTTCATTACCCGAGATTTTTTCTCGATTCTTCTAATTACTTCAACTCCAAACTTTACTTTACTCCAAACTCCAAACTTTACCAAAACATTCGTGATTTTCGAAACTTCTCATTATTCTTGGGCTAATATTGTTGTTTTCCTATGTCCCATTTTCAATAATTCAATGGTTGTTCGAACCCGCCTCCCTGGCTAATATTTGTTCTTCTGTGGGCCATTTTCGATTATTCAATTGCACTTTTAGTGTGGGTGAGAAATTCTTCTCAGGAGCTCCCTCACTTCTACGAGAGCCTCTGGTGCAATTTTCTCTGACGTACGCAGCTGTGTTATTTCCTTGAGGTTTAATCTCCTGCTTCTGGCCCATTTCCTGTCACGGTAATTTGGACCCATCAAGACAGGCCTCTTTTTCTCTTTGCGTCCCACCGACCATAATTTGAACAGCCTCCTTGCCTGTGTATGTGAGCATGAGTGCCGCCTCTTGTGCCCACCCAGCGTCCCAGTTGTGCCCACCCAGCGTCCCAGTTGTGCCTACCCAGCGTCCCAGTTGTGNCAGTTGTGCCCAGCTAGCGTTCCAGTTGTGCCCAGCTAGCGTTCCAGTTGTGCCCAGCCAGCGTTCCAGTTGTGCCCAGCTAGCGTTCCAGTTGTGCCCATCTAGCGTTCCAGTTGTGCCCATCTGACGTTCCAGTTAATTAATTTGTATGTTGGAAATTTTCCATTTCTTCTATCCACTTTGTGTTCTGGTTAATTCATTTGCGTCTGGAGGACGTTCTAACTGTAACATCTACATACATTTATTATGTTCGCCTAGTAGACTTTTATTTTTGTGTTGGATGGTTTTTTAATTCTTTGATTTATGCGTTTATGGTGTTACATAGAGGCTCAGAAAATTGTGTTTTATAAATACTCTGCAAATGAATCGTTTCAAATAGAGTTTTTGGCTTTTATTTTTTCCATAATGTTTTCATATTGCGAATGTTGCATACCAGACCATTTTTGATCAGTTTGTGAGCATATTTATCTACATTTACCTGTGCATTGTAAGTCTGGGCATTTTCCGATGATTGAAGTCATCAATAAGTACAGGTACACGTTTTGTTTCATGATTATGTGGTCTTAATTTTTATTGTTTCCTAATCTTCAACTTAGCGCTCTTATTGTTTCAGTTTGTGTTTTACACCCCTTTCAACAGTTTGCAATTGCGTTTATAAATTTTGCTTGCTTCATCAGTATTCATTTACTGCAGATTTTATAATCGAACTTTTTTCCAATCTGCAATGATGTACCTCAACATTACTTTTACTTTATTTTGGTATAAATTATCACTGTTTGGTTTATTCTGCTCGCTGCTGTTTCGGGTTCGCCGTGCCCATCCTGCAAAATATGCCAGTACTTCCTGTACAACTTTTTTTCGTTTTTTAATAGAAGGTGAACTGCGTGCGTTAGAGATGTTCTGGTGTCGTCTGTTTCCTCACTCCATTTCCAGGCGTTGACAAAATGCCTTGCAGGCGCCCCGTTTCAAGGAAGCAGCCCACTGGAAATCACCAAACACGGTTTTCGTGAGCTCTGTTTCGTGTTTGCAGTTCGGAAAGGTTTTCTCGAAGACGCCTTCCGTCAATTGTAGTAATTATCAAGAGGCGCGCTTTCTGTTGTCTGTTATGAACTCAATCAGCCACAACTCTCTGTCACTAGCCACTGCTCTCTGTCTCCGGCCACTATATTCTGTCATCAGCCACAACTCGCTGTCACCACTGCAAGTCAGATCTAGTATCACAATTGACAGCTAATTCAGTCGCCTGAACACCCACTAAAACTTAGCTCTCTTTCACCCTCTGGGACTTGAAACTCGTTTCCCATTCGATTAAAGTTGAAAGTTTTTATCCCTCTCTGAATTCTGAAGGGATTTCTCTACTTTTTTAAACTCGAAACTATCACTCCATCTTCTGGAAGTTGAAAGAATTGTGTAATTCTTTCTCCCTCTGAAATACAAAAGCATGTTTCATCCTCTGTATCCTATATTTCACGTACTGATTTACGAGTATATTTATTTCTCCTTGGTCTCCCACGTGGTCTTTGGACTCAATACTTGATTACTTTAATCTTTGTAGAACTTTAGTCTTCTCTAGTAGAAATACAGTCATTGTTGAACCCTTGTATCTACGCTTTCCAAATAGGAATAAAAAATGTTTACCACCCTTTCGCACAAGTGTTGGGTGGTAAGTTCTCTACAGAGTATTATCGATGATGTTACCCATAACAAAGCCGTCGAAAAATTAGCGATGTGCGTGTTCGTAAACTTGTTTTTCACTTCTATGACCCTATATGTATGAATTTGCTTATAGTATTACAATTAAATTCAACTCCGGCGTCTTTATTTTTAGGACTCCTAAATTTCTCTTTGGAATGTCAAACAGTTTGACTGAGAAAAACGCAAGTTTAAGTTGTACTTCGCGATACACGTTGGCGAAACAACATCTTGAACTGACGGGTGAACTCTTATAGACAGAGTCGTAAACGGCAGGCAGGGTTGCACCATCTCACGGACAGTGTCCTGTCTCTTTGAGACTGTGCCGTCCTGCGGCGGTAATGGCGTGCGTACTGCCATTATGTCTCATTAGTGAGCGATTCATCCTCATTCATTGCGGCGGGAGAGCAGCGAGTGCCCCACGTGCCCCCAGGTGTATACGGACTCCCCCCTCACTGTGCGGGGTCTGGGTGGTGTTGGGGGGTGTGGTTGGGGAATTTGAGGGTGATGCCCCTTCGTCGTAACCCGAATTCATCTCCGTTGACGGTTTTATTGAAGTTAAATTGAGACCTAAAAAAACTAGTTAGATCTTATTGAAAAACTAGTTAGATTTCTTCATGTTTTTTAAGAACTAAACTCGTTATGTTAATTGTATTAATGAGAAAAGTAAATGCGTGTAGTGAGAATTAGTGCAATAATTTTTACTGGTCTCGTCAAATAATCTTTCTTTTTGGATCACTTTTTTCCTGCAAAAAGCAGACAACTGTTTCGGGAATATTTAGCAAAGTTATAAAATCAGGCATCATACTTTAGATTTACCTTTACTTGAACTGCAAATTTTTTCTTATTCGAAAGATGATAAAAAGTCTATTCACCATTTAAATTCCGTGATTTGTTTGTATCCTATTGAATAAAATTAAAAAAGTTCAATTAGCGATATTCGTTTATGATTGATGTATCATTTTCATGAGTGTACTAACTCCAAACTCTTTTTCTGTTGTTTCAGGAAGCTGTGTGACGCATTCACGGTGTTAAAATTGGCTCGTACGTTCGACGGCAGAAAATGCTAAGATATTTGTGTGATGTTCGTGAAAGTGCTGTGAAAATAATGTGGTAGAGGAGTGACACGTGACGCTCGTGTTGTGGTCTGCAAAACATGACTTCTATGATCAAAAGGAGCAGTGTAAGAAAAGGAGTTAGAGTGGACGTACCTGACTGTCGTGTTCTAGATCAAAATCGGGAATTACAATCAGATCGAAAAGAACTCGAGTGTAATAATAGACTAGAAATCGTTGCACCCCAAAAGAGGATCATGCGTGCTGGAGACTTCAGCTCCGGCGTTAGGAACAATTGTCCTGAGAGCATCACGAAATGTTGCTCTTGTAGCCGGCTGCACCCGCTGCCGTCCATCGATTCCAAAAATTCTTCGCTCCCAATTGTGCCCTGTGGACAGTTGCATCGTCAGCAGGCCGTCCAGCGTGGTGTTCCTGCCTGTCTGGGCACAACCACCCAACCTCACTTATCTGTCACAGCCCTCCAACCTAGTGTATCTACCCAATCTACTCTAGCTGCCGAACCTGGTGTCATCTATCAACGTAGCACTAATTCCCAACTCGCTGAAACTTTGCATCCCATTGGATTCTACATGCCTACACTGTGCATAGCATGTCAGAATTTGTGCACCTGCACATCTGTCGACTGCCATACCTCCCAGCTGAATCGGCAATCTTGTGGCAAGGGGAATGTCATAATTCCTGCTAAAGATTCTTATTTTTCTAACGTTGCAAGTCCTATAAACGCCAACTGTCGACAGACATTAGATGAAAATTCCAATGATAGACGTAGAGTAACTCGAAGTGTACGGGGAACTATTGAGGATGATCTAAGAAGCGATTGCAGTTCCAGGTTTCTGCAGCGCAACATAACGTTTTCAACTCTCCTGTCAAAATCAAAATCTACGAGTCTAAGGCATCGCATGGCTCAGAATGTAGCAAGACGACCTCAAACAAAATGCCTGCATCCTTCCAAAACTTGCTATTTAGTTGATTATTTCCTAGGCTTCTTGAAGTCCTTAGTGTTCCTTTTTCTCTATGATTTACCTTCTTCCTTACGTACTTCTTCTAGCTCTGCATTCTGCACTCTCATGCTCCACTTTTTAGTCTGGTTAACTGTCCTGCCAAACTCTTCACTTTTCACAACCGCGTATCCGCCTCACAAATACTCCCCCGATGCGTACGGCCTGTGGGACAGGTCCCTCATTCTGGACGACGTTGGTCACTACCAAGTGCAGTGGACGGCCAGTTCGACCGACATTCAGTTCCGACTCACCGTGCGCACCAGAGGATACATCGGATTTGGGCTGTCGTCTCAGTCGAAGATGGATGGAGCAGACATCGTTGTTGGGTGAGTGAAGAATGTATATGGTTTGCATGCTTACAAACAGCATATTGGATATGAATTTTACGAGAAGAAATGTCTTGTTAGGTTATGGTTGTTTCATACCGTGAAAGTGGATATACAGACAATTTAAAACTCAAAAGAAATACAAAAATAGTACTAGGAATATACTGAATATAGGATTCTCTAACCACCACTTCTATGATTCAATTGTTTTACCGTGTTAATATTCAGTAACGCAACATTGAGAACGAATTTCATTTCGAAAACTGCTGAAACTACTCTTGTTCTTCCTTCTAGTCCAGATCATGAAGTACGTCTTCGAAGAACCCGTGTTTTAGACACTTTCATTAATTTCAATTGTGCGCCTGAATGGTTTGATGGTCAATAGACGAAGCATGGAAAGGTACTACTAGCGATACTGTTAAATATGATAGTTCGTGTGTATAATATGGATATTTTAAAAATATTTGCTTACTATGTCTATAATGTGTAAATACAGATATGTGTATCTTGATCAACCCTCAGCTGCATCCATATTTACTTATTCAGGGGTGAGACAATAGTTTTGAACTCGTCAATCATTTCATAAATTGTTTTCGCAGTATTATATTTGACACAATCTTTTAATAACTGCGGTTCAGAATCAAGCTGTGAACAAGCTCCTGATGTGCAGGATTCAATCCACGTTGTTAACGGATCTGAATTTTACTCTTTGAATGTTCATAAAAATACAGAGTTCGTGTTAACAACATTAAAATAAATGAAATTAATATTTCACATTTGCAGTTGGCGCTGGTCGACTTGCTAGTCAGCCAGCAAAAATTTTCATGTGGCTGACGTTTTGTTGTTTATTTATTACTAGATAGTTCCCGAGGAAATTCCACGTTTTAGATTTGACTACTTTGAAACTATTATGAAGACAAATGTATTAAAGATCACCAAATGTATTAAAGATCACAGGCAACACTGTGTGTAGGTTTGAAGTGCAGACTGACTTAGTGTCGGTGTATTGACTGGGCAGGTTAGAGCAAGTGCGCGCACACACATTTATCAGACAAGGTTCTGTTTAGCGCGTCGCTGTGGGCTCGCTCTTGTTTATCGAGGTTTATGGTAAATAGTTGAGTCCTCTTACCAAGTCCCCGTTCATGCAGCAGTGATGTGCTGTGTGACTGCATGTGTGACTACTGCACGATATGTGCTAATGGAGCTGCTCTCACTTGCTGTTAATATAAATTAAAATGTTAACAAAATTGGTATTTTATGCCCTAGTTATGTTTTTTGTTTTAGATCAATCGATGCTGAAAATTCAGTGTCCATCGCAAGGAGTAACGTCTGGCACTGAATTAAATTCCTAATATGACAATTTCCCTCTCTTTCGTGGAGATGCAAGGGCAGCCCAAGTATAATTGACTGATAATTTAAAGAAAATAATTCGTTTTAAATTTAAATTGAAAATACTTGAATGCATTGAATTAAGTCATCTTAGCATGAACTGCAACGTGAGTAGTTCGATGTAAAATCATGGGTAAGTTGAGATTTCACTTGAAGTTTAATTATGTCATTGCCACTGCAACCTACGTAGACCGCGAAAACGTTAGCAGTCTTTTGGTACGCGTAAGTGCGTTATGGCTGAGCAGATGCTAATCATGTGAGCAATTCGTACGTGACCATATGACGTAACAGTGCTTTTGTTTAATAAAACTTATCTAGTAGGACTTGTCTAGAATTCCACCCAACAATACCGTCTTCGTACGTGCATTAAGTGTATGTCTTTTCAAACAATCAAACGTGTCAACACTTCACTAATGAGGTATTTAGGATACTAGATTTTAACATGTACTCGTGTTACTACTCAACGAATTAAGAATTTAGGATACCAGGCATTAACTTGGGCCTATTTCAACACGCCACAAATCAAGTATATAGGATACCAAGGATTAAGAGCCTGCGTGTGTGTATACACCGGTACTTCCACTCCCTGTAATCTACATACCGCTGCCCTGAGAGTCTCGTATCTGCTCTCCCATTCATCTCCAAGCCACATGCCCTGCCTAAAAGGGCATGTGTTTTCTCAGAAAAAAGAACGAAAAAATCTATCAGCTGAACAAGGTTCTTTTTCGTCTATTCTTCCCAGACCTTGTCAGTTTAACTAACAGCTTAGCCTCGAACCAAATCAGAAGTATGTCTTTACTCACTAAGTGATATTTGTACTTTAATTTGATGCATGTACTTTAATGTAATGCTTTTACTTTAATATGTTGTTTGTATTTTAATATGTTGTTTAGTGTGATGCTTGTACGTTAGTGTGATGCATATACATCAATGTGATGCCTATACTTCAATGTGATGCCTATACTTCAATGTGATGCATGTACTTCTTATTTATTGCTTGCACTTTCTCGTACAGCGTAAAGCTTTCAGCGAAAACAATTCTTAAAAAAAATTACCTATTTATCTGTTTGCTGTGAAACCCACGCTATAACAAGTATCATAATTAATTAGTTACTAATGATCACAAGAAAAATATTGTTACGACGCTGAAGCTCTTGTTACTACTGTGAAAACAACATTTTTAGCCATTCTTAACTACCACTATTAAGTTAAATTCTACGTAAAACTCAAACATATTTCTTTATTGTAAAATACAGAGGAATGTAGTTAATATCCGAAAAAGGCATAATAGAATTTACACAGGTTTTTTTCACTACCTAAAGAGATACCCAGTATCTTGAAAATAACTCGTCAAGGGAGAGGAGGTTTCTCTGTCCCTCGCCACAGTACTCCAGTGTTTGATTACTTTACGTTGACGCCTGAAGTGTTACGATGTGTTTGTTACATTAGAGATAACTTTGCTTAGCTGAGCAGTTTTGAAGACATGTACGAGTCTCGCCCCTTGTTTTTTTATTCTAACCAGACTGCAACCTCTCACCGAAAAAAAACGGGTCATGTTTGTTTTTATGCCCCCAGCCATGTTGCATGCGGTTAAAAAATAACGTGAAGGTTTATGCTTGTAAGAATGTTTCACTATTTTGCTCCTTCCTCTAAAATTGTTCTTGTTTTGGTTCTTGTGAGTTGATGTACGTGGAGCGAGACTTCATTCGTCCAACATCGTCAGTCACCTGTGCGTGTTGCTGATGGTGACCTGTGCGTGTTGCTGACGGTGACCTGTGCGTGTTGCTGACGAGGAAGCAACTCACTGTTCACTGCCAGCAAAATAATTTTAATCAACTGATTGTTCATTGCTCGTGCTAATAAATGGTTGACTGTGTTTGAGTTTTTGTTAACAATAACTAGATTGCCTAGCTGTTATTGCGCTATAACAAAGTGCACCAGAAGCCTTCAGTGGGAAATATCTAACAAAAGTGGCATTTTTAACCTCCCTGAGGTGGACAGCGTGTCCTGTATACTCCTATGACTGCAGCATTACTCTAATTTCTTTTTAAATTTCCTCATTTCTTTTAAGGTTTTACACTGCGAGTGTACCATGGCTACACATCCTGGTCTGTACGCTGGACATACGTATATAATGTTTACTGTAAGGTATAAATCTTGGTGCCTCTGCATTATATTTTTTACCCTTAGAAGTGCATGATTAAGTAGGGCTCTTAATTTTATCGCCGAGTGTATAGTAGACGTTGTTTCTAAGCTCCCCATGTATTATTTATTAACCTCCCTATTGCCCACGAATTATTTATCCATTTCCCTACTTCCCACGTATTATTGATCCACTTCCTTTATTTTTGTATGATACAGCTATTGTGTACCCTAGGTAACTTCCTCACTTTGTTTTCATTCACCTGTTCGTTTAGATTAGAGTGCTTGTATATCCTTACTTTCTTTACTCCATACGAAATTTGTATTATTACAAGAGGAAAACCATTGCTTTTTTCTCAGCCGCTAACGAAGCGCGCACGGCCTGAGCAAACAAGGAAGCTTGATTGAAGTAACTTCCACCGCCACAGTAACTGCCACAGTTTATTGAAGTAACTTCCACCGCCACAGTAACTGCCACAGTTTATTGAAGTAACTTCCACCGCCACAGTAACTGCCACAGTTTATTGAAGTAACTTCCACCGCCACAGTAAC
>VCRD01000986.1:0-60516 GCA_006783055.1 Trinorchestia longiramus | reverse complement strand
TAACTTCTACTGCCACAGTAACTGCCACAGTTTATTGACGTAACTTCCACCGCCACAGTAACTGCCACAGTTTATTGATGTAACTTCCACCGCCACAGTAACTGCCACAGTTTATTGACGTAACTCCCACCGCCACAGTAACTGCCACAGGTTACTGAGATAACTTCCATCACGGTGCAAGTCAATGCAAGTGCAGGAGTGCCACAAGAAGCACCGTTAAAATTGCCCCCACCGTGCCTTTTCATACGTGTTCACTTTTGGTTGTTTCATCGTGATATCAAACAGTATCGTACGCGTAATTGTTCGCAATTTGTTGTCCTCTACGTGGCTGAAGGGATGGTCCTCTAAAGGCTTAAACATAATTTTTATAAGTAATTTTTTTGGCGCGTCATGTGGTATGGGTAACAGCTCACCAACTGCTTGAAATTATTGTGGTAGAATTTTGATTCGTTTTTTTTATCAAAACACTTGTGTCAACAGTAAGTAGAAGAAGAAAATACTGCAAATACTCAAAATGTTCTGAATCTAATCAGCCCTTTTAATGTGTTTCATTGCATCACTGTTACCATAATATCACCCGCCATTTATCCAACATTTGTCGAAGTTCAACAATGACCGAATGGTAAGCAATGAAAAAGTTCATTGCAGTTTAGTAACTTACATTAGCAATTCGAATCGCACGTCTTTTGGTATCATTTTGCACTGGGGCTCCGCTATTATCTCATCTAGCAAAAATAGCGTAACCTTTAATGGTAACTCTGTGTTTACTGTGGCAATGACTGCACTACACACGCACGATTGCACTGTCTAATATGCACGTATGAAGTTGCGCACATCCGCAGTTGAGCGCTCGCATTGAGAGAAAAATAACGTACGACTTGGTAACATGTACCACGAAAGCCAATGTTTGCAAGCTCTAAGAAGATAACTAATAAACTCTTGACCAGTTTTCTCGATGAAGAATCGCCAAAATCTGATTCTTATTTGACTAGTCATAAAACAATCTCTCAGTAATGTGAAAAAATATGTCGATGCATCTGAAAAATTTGAACCTAGCGAATCAACGAATTTTTACAGTTCAGATATGTACTGGTTTGAAATTGAGACGTATGTCGATGTATATCTTAATATTGGTACATAAATGATGTGATAAACTGTCTTCCAGAGGTGATTGACCTTGATTGTATCTTTGCCGCTTACATATGTTGGTTACTAAGCTAATGAGACTATGCAGATGCTTGTATCACCAATACACTGCGGAAATGAGAGTATGCAGATGCTTGTATCACCAATACACTGCGGAAATGAGAGTATGCAGATGCTTGTATCACCAATACACTGCGGAAATGAGAGTATGCAGATGCTTGTATCACCAATACACTGCGGAAATGAGAGTATGCAGATGCTTGTATCACCAATACACTGCGGAAATAAGAGTATGCTGATACTTGTATTACCAATACACTGCGGAGATGAGAGTATGCAGATGCTTGTATCACCAATACACTGCGGAAATAAGAGTATGCTGATACTTGTATTACCAATACACTGCGGAAATGGAGTATGCAGATGCTTGTATCACCAAGACACTGCGGAAATGAGAGGATGCAGATGCTTATCTCATCAAATACACTGTGACTAATTAGCTTTCCCAGCTATCCGCTACAGAATAAGCAGCATTTTTATGTCTGTTCTGTTTTTTATTTGCAATAAAGTGTGGATTCTTTCTTTGATTTTTTTATCTTGTCGCAGTGAGGCGATTGATATTTTAAGAGAAACTTCAGTTTGGCAATTTTACTTGGGACACTTCGTCCCCTCATGATGTACAATTCCTTAAATTGTTGTTTGCCGACTCTAGATTGGTCTGTACTTGAATGAAAGAAAAATTATTCATTTCAATCAAGTTGATACATGACATAGGCCTCAATATTGGCTCTATAAATTGCTTGCAATTAAGGTTCTTAAGTGGTAGAAATAGATTTGGCAAGTTTTGTGCCCAAGTCTTGTAATTCTCGCTCGGAAGATCACCTGCATGCAAGGAACACAGCAGTTTATGGATCACTACAATGGTGCTTAGACCAGAAAACGAGCTCTAACACTCGCTGTCGCTACTCAAGCACCAAACTTCAGTTTAATATAAGCTCATAGTCTGTCCCTGTTGCTTTGAATAACAAATGTGAATATTTAAGACAGTGCTTGATATTTATTTGATACGACCGCTATTGCAACCCTCCATTTCTACGATGCCACAAAAGTAATTCAAGAATTTTAATGTCATTTCATTTGCTTCATTTATTTACCTTTTTTTACCGCAAACACGTGTCAAAAGTTCTGAGATCAGTTGTACGTCATGTACAGATTCTGACGACTTGCTGGAAATATGCGAGGCTTTTTAGAAAACGCAAGAGATTTCCGAAGAATTACCGATAACTTTGTTCTTTTGAAAGCGTCTGGTGTTTTATTGCGAGAGCATAACTTCAACGCTTGCTGGTAATTGTGGTGAAAAATTTTCAAGTATCATTTTCAAATTAGATTGATTCGTTTGAATACTTCCTGTTGGAGTTTTTGAAAAATCGTTAATTATTTAATTCAAAGAGGCTTAGATTGATATCCATGTTGCGTATTACAACTGCTCAGCACGGTTAATTAGGTTCAGTGTTTAATCCAGCCGAATTATTTTTGTTCTTTTCATGTATTTTGGACAGTGAATCGGAAATAGCGAGCAAGCAAAAAAATTAATTTTATTGTGTGTGCAAAAGAATATTTAAGAAAACGATTCAAGTTTCATTCAAGTTCTGAAACTGAAAATATCCAAAGATGTTAAAGCAGTGGCAATAGTCGATGACATGCATCCTAAGGTGTATGCTACGGTGGTAGAACGCATTCAGTAGAACAACGAATACGATGGTAGAGCGAATGTTATGACTAAACTCACGGTAGTATAACGTACGCAGCAGTGGAAAGAATACGATAGTAGAACGAATGTTATGACTAAACTCTTACGGTAGTATACCGTATGCAGCAATGGAGCGAATGCAATGATAGAGCGCATGCTGTGATTCAACTCATACGATGGTAAAATGCATCAGTTATTGGAACGCTTACATTGGTAGAACACGTACCGTAGGATGACAAACACGATGGTAGAGCACACGTCATGGCTCAACGCATGCAGTTGAAGAACACACGTTCCATGGTTCAACGCATACGATGCTAGAAGGCATACAACAAGACGCAATTAAATGTCTTCGTGCTAGCGTTGTAATGCTTGGTCCATCCGTCAGCACTCGTCTGGCTTCATTCATTTTTTCGCTTCATTAGTCATAATCTCCGTGAGTAACGGCCCTCACCTTGCACCTCTATTGTTATTAATTACTTGGCTAGCAGGTAATTTCACAGGAATTATCTTCGTCTTCTACCTTGCTAGAAGCCGTTTTTTGTAGGTTGAATTATATTACATTGTTTTTTTGCATTTTAAACGTGATCTTTCTCCTTGGGCTGGAAGTGTACCATCATACACTTAAATCTCCGTCATAATTTTTGCAGGTACATTCTATTAATCTCTATCCATCTCTTATGTCACATTTCTGTCAGTTTTGTAGTTCCTCAATCTTTCGTTCTGGTCCGAGGTCTTTAATTAATTTAATTTCCGTCTTTTCTGCGCTGCGAATCTAATGTCGTTGCAAGAACTGCAGGGTTAATTGAATTTAAAGAATATTAACCGTAACTACCGAATGAAGTCATATGGAAAGACATACAATTTTGTATTGGAAAACTGATTGATGTTTAATATCAGTATTGCCTCAACCCTGAACATTCTTGCAGGTAATTTCATTTGTTTTGACACAAGTCTGAGGTCGCAATAAATATTGGAACAATAAAACTGCTTATAATTAAATTGTTTCTCAATTGATTACGACATGAATTGAGAAACATTTCCTCACCTGAAAAGGAACAGAAATCGCCACTTCTAACGATAGGTTGAAGACATTCAAATTTTTGCTGCACAAATAACTTAAAATGAAATAATACAAGTAATATACAAAATTTTCATGACATGAGGAGTTAAATTCTACGGTTAATAAAATAAAATTCACAAACCTGAACTTCTGTCCAGCTGTTTTCTGTCTGCATGTGCAGATCCTGCAGTGTTGCCACATGTAAGCTTCCGTGCCAAGATTCCAGCCATTCCCAGGGGCAATTCCCATTCCAAATTCAATCTCAAGTGTTGTTCGTTCTCGTGTATTTTTGTTTTGTTGCTGCTCAGGGTAGGTGACTTCTGGGAACGACGGGCGCTGTGCGTCTGTGTGACGATCTCATAAGTTACGGCTTTGTTGAGAGCTTCTTTGTGTTACATTTTGGGTTAAATTTTCATGTATTATCAAATCCACAAGTTATTTGAGACTATTCTTTTTTTTTAAAGTTGTGAATGTTGCTGTTCATTTATTATTTAATTACTTTCCAGGCTATTTTTCGACGTAGTCGCATTTTACTTTGTTGGCCGTTCGTTTGTGTGTCTTCTATTTCATCGTAAATTGAAATATAAATTTTCTAAATCGGTTCTTTTGATCATAGTCTCCTTCCTAAGGGTTATCGTGTGTCTCAATGTCGAGTTTCTATTTAAAATTCGCGTAAAGTTTGCATGACTTTACTTCCATCTGCCAACAAGCCTCGCGCAATTAAAGACGTCATTAAGATCAGACCTATTATTATAATATTCGACTGTTAACCCTTTAGCGACCAATTTGTTTTTCTAGTTTCTACGTTTAAGCTCACAAAGACCGTCTGTACACTGATGCAATGAAGCACGCTGAGAGCCAGGCAGCCAAAAGAACGACGCTGTAACATGCCGCCGCGTTCAAACCTAGTAGCAACCTCATATTGCTCACTGTTTAATTATTAGAACAATTCTCCCAAAGACCGTGAAAGACGACCGAATAGTCCACTTGGTCGCTAAAGGGTTAAGAATTATACGTCAGCTACACTGTCGCAGACGCCAGTTGTTTTGTTCATTTTGTAGAATCCCTTGCAATCAGTTTTCAAAATTCCCTAACAAAAGGCATAAAAGAATCCATCAACAGAATCCCCTAACAGAGTGTAATTACAGAATCCTTGAACAGAATATCATGACAGAATCCTTTAACTGACTATACGGGCAAAATCTCATCACTAAATTCCATGACTGAATCCCTGATTTGAATTGGAAAACAGATTCCCACAAGAGAACTCCATTACAGACTCCAGACAGTTTGCTTTTTCTAAGTAAGTTTCCTAGCATATTCCTTCGACGGAGCCCCGCAAAATAATCCCGTAGGGCCCCTTGAAATAGTCTCTTTGAACAGGGTTTCATGTCAAAGTCCTTTCATTGAAGCATCAAAAAAGAGTTTTCTATCCGAAGAACGTAAATATTCGCGAAAGCCAGAAGAATATTTTTTTTTAATTTACAAGCTTTCAGTCAGCTCTACATTATGCTCAGTAGAAATTAAACATTCATGCTGCTGTCAGTTTTCCATGAGGTGCACACCTATATTTTGTTTGATTTGAATACAGAATGCTCTAGTTTCTAGTCTCTAATGGAACGTCACATTTTTGTTGAGCGCAGTGAATAAGTAAAATTATTTTACTGAGAAATTCTTATTCATTTAGAAAACGAAGACCACGTAGCTCTTTTGAATGTATTACTTCGACTCATTTTACTATCAGGTGACTAGTTTTTAGACATAGTTTGTATCATATTATATTTCTGGTGAATTTACGCTGGCAAAATAGGCGACAGCATTGTAAGTTACTCGTGTTGAAAACGTGAGGGATTTTCAATGTTAAATTATTTTGTACCTAAAATGCTCTACGAAATGTTTTCTGTGCATGTTTATTTTTTATACAAGGTTGAGTTTTGACAGGACGCATTTCATTATTTATTTACAATTTAAATTACCCTTGTTTCAGTTTCTGCAGCAGTGTAAAGGTCTAATTCCTAATTAAGCCTCGTGCAAAATATTCGTAGGCATGCGTCGTGTTTTGGTCGTCTTTGACACTCAATTTTTTTAGATTTGAATAACTGGTAACTGAGCTAGAAAATAATTTTTTTAAATTTTTATGCGGTTCGTACTCGCTCATTTAGGTTTTCTGTTTTCTAGGAAAAAAATGTTTATAGTTTTGTTTTGTTTTGCATGTTTGTTATCTATTGATTGTGTCGGCCACGGCTTGCCTCTGTTGGTTTAATAGTGTCTTTGATGTTTTTTTCTCATTCACATCCGGATAAATTCTAGAATTTCTTATTTAACCATGACTAAAACTTGCTTATGCTTGTATTTTCAAAAGTTTTCAATTTCCTTTCTTCCTTCCTTCTCAGGTGGGTGCACTCAGGCAAGGCCTACCTGCAGGACAGGCACGGCCTAGGCAACTTGGAGCCTGCGGTCGACCGCTTCCAGGACTGGACGATCGTGAGCGGTTACGAGAATGACACGCACACCGTGCTGCACGTGTCCAGACCGCTCAATACGTGTGACCCCCTCAACGACCATGTCATTTCCGTGAGTTCATTTCAACTGAACTATTTGTGCCGTCTCCATAAAGTAGGGGTGTAAAATTTCGCTCAAATGTTCTAGCTTGGTCTCACAGCACGCACACTGTGCTGCGTGGATGACGTCCTCAATTATCATGCCATTTCATTGAGCTCAATTGCAGTGTAGTATTCAAGCAGACTAGACGCAGCATTTGTGTTGTGTGCAATTCAAGTGCAGCAAGAAATGTAGCATCACGTCAACTGTTGTGGGTCTCTTTAAACTTACAATTGTTTCGACAATCATTGATCGTTGAGATGAGTTATGGAGTCTAACTCCAGTGTTCGTATGCCATGAATTTTAAATGCAGTATCTGTGGCATTATGGATAAATCATTTTGCATGTTTCGGTGATTCTCTTTGGTACCTAAAGAACATCTCAGCTATTGTTTTATTTCAATTACTGTCATGTAGAAGTAGATGTATTAAGTGAATTTTGACTCTTTATATCGTTAAATTATAATTCGACACGAGTAATGTACTCTACTCGTGAAGTGTACTTTATACGAGTAAATGTGTTTTATACTTTATCACCAATATGTTCATTGAGCTGTTTCGTATCTTGCCCGTTCAGTGATTGCAGTATTAACGATTTTGTCATCAATGAGCGCTTTGGATGTCAATTTACAACGCATGTCTCTAACCAGGAATTACTGTACACATTGTGCTTTATGTACCGCTGCATTCCAAGGCTTTCAAACTTTTAAACGCGCACATCGCAAGGACGCACGTGTCTTTTAAACGTAGCAGGGATGCACCAAGGTATCTGTTCTCATAGTATCGGATGTGAACTCTGATCTGAGATTAATTTTTTTCGATTCCATAATACTTTTATCGGCCCATGCTACTATGAAATATTGTCATTTTTTACTTGGTCATTATATAAGAAGGCAAACAAGATGCCGTTATCGTTATTCTACGGCTTGTATTCATACATTCTCCCACGGATTCTTGACTATTCGCTTGGTTAACACAATAGACCAATATTCTTATGATACCACAATTCAATGTCTCAATGATGCGGACCACTGTGCTCAATTTAATTTTAAGCTAAGTTGTAGTTTCGTTCATTTATGATTGTTCCAGTCGTGCTGCTTCATTACATTGCTCTCATCTACGATATTTGTACCTCTTCTTTTCATAAGCGACGCTCTAAAATAGGTGACTAGCTGACCATTTATCGCGTAAATCTACGGAGTATACTCCTATATTTTCACACATTATTTTTCTTTTAGATTCAATTCTCTGGTCCGACCTTTTATCGTACCTTTGTTCTCGTAAAGCACAGTAAACGAGGCCATTGTCAAGCGGTTCATTGGTGCGGTCAACAGACCCTTTTTTCTAATCTCAAACACCTGCTGCTTAGTACGCTTCTAAAGAATATTCCATGCTCCTTTGATGTTTGAGAACTCAAAACTCGAATAGTCCTGAGGGATATTTAAATGAAGTTTCTTCATTTAAAAAAGTGTGCTTTTTACTCAATATATTTTTAGATTTTTAAATTTTTTGAGAAGTTTTGCAACTTCAATTGAGCAGAATAACATACATAACTGACACACCATGCTGCACTTAACATACTTTTAGAGATAATATCTGTTCCTATTTGAGAGAAATGTGCTGTTGACTTTCAGCATTGGATACATATTCTTTGTCTCATGTTTTTAGAACTTTTCAATAATATTGTCATTTACATAATTACTTTGTATATACAGACGCATTTTCTTTTCTATGATACCTTTCAGGAATTGTTTAGTAGCTTCTTTTAATTCAACAATATACTTTAGTGGTATAATTCATGTAGATTTTTAAATAATATCCACAGTTTATATTTTCCATTCTATTTTACAGCTTGAAATGGAGCAAGTTGTATATATGATACGTACTTGCATAATTTAAATGTCATAAGTTATGCCCTGTTGATTTAGTTTTTGCATCACATTACTAAATTGTTAATTTTTTGAAAGTCTCAGACGTGAAAATCAAATGAAAAACCAACACAAAAGGGAACGTATTTAATGGGGAGTGTCCAATCGAGTTTTCGAAAATATTTCATTCGACATTACTTTTTCATTTGCTTCAAATGCGTTTTACAATCACTGGCTTCAGTCGTGATATGCGACAGACAATCCTAATGTCTACTTGTAAATGTGAGTGAACTCGTATTCTCAATGGTCGTACTTTTTTTCTTGTAGCACAGTTTAAATTTAAATTTTTGTATAAGAAACGGCTTTCGCCAGATGATGGTCGATGCTATGATATTATTGCGTGCATTTTTTCTGTACCTGCTGCTGGACTGTTATGGATCGTTCCGTTTACGTTCTAAGACCAGCTCATTTCATACAGTAAACAGCCACTGTCGCTCTCGTATTGTCCCTTCATGGATCCTTTTAAGCACACTTAGGGTAACTAGCTATGGTTACTCTGTTTTTTCACATAAGTACATTCGTCTTATTTCTAACTTTTGGTTTCGGTTATCCATCGTTAGATTCGGTTCGATATTAGTTTTTAAATCTTATTTTCATGGAATAAAATATTAGTGCCTTGGATTCACATTGTGTTATTTCTAGTATTTTGCGTTTAATTTTTCTCGTAGCGTGTTTAAAACACTCATCTTTGAGATTCACTCGTCTGTTTTTGTTCGTTTCGTTCTTCTCAATTTTTCTGAGACAGCTTTAGCCCCGCCACGACTCGTCATTTCCGGAAAGCAGCTGCCGGCCACGAAAACTTTTTTTAACTTAGCTGCTAAAAAATTCTCGTCAGAGTCGCCTTTAGGCCGCTTGATTTGCCTCCGAGATTTTCATCTTGATGGACTGACTGCGGTAATGCCATGAAACTTGCCTTTTTCCAAGGCTGGAAGCTTCGTGCCTGTGGTTCTAATTTTGACCTTCGATGTATCGTACCTGTGTTCTAACACCGATTGGAGATGAAGATAATATCATGCTGTTTGGCGTTTGTTAATGTATAAATGATTGTCACCAGTATTCTGTGAGACTAATGAAAGTAGTGTGCAGGAGTAAGACAACTTTATTGCATTGGATTTTTAGTAGTTTATTAAGAATTTAGGGAAAGCTACCATCAGTCTATCAAGATATTCATGTACAATTTAATAGATGGATTTAACTCATCAGACTTCATTTATTGCTATGAAGTTGTGTTTTAATGACCTTTATAGCAGTTCGATAGTTTAGCAAAGGAGATCAATTACCCAATAAGAACGCTTCACTGTATTCTCGATATTTTCATTTCACTCTTCTGTGTGCGTGCTCTATCTAATTTGCTGTTGTAAAATGGTCGTTTGAGCTTCACTGAAGTTGATCATTTTCAAATGGGAAGTTCTCTTGAGTTATGTTTGTACAGTCTTCAGTAAACAACTCTGTTCGTGCGGTAGATATCGATTTTAGATGTGTGTCATATTCTACTTTGCAGTGAAAATTTGTTCTATAAAAATAAAAATTACATGATTGATTAAACTACACAAACAAGTAGTGTTAACATTGTACGTCTCTCTTTGCGGATAATTCTGGAAGAAATAATCCACACAATTTTGTCTTACTGTAATTTCCTTGTTGATAAATTTAGTTAATATTAATTTGTATTTTTTTTATATATTTTTGAAGTTAAGATGAATGTGGTTGTTTTTAAGATGCCGCCAGTACATATCTTGTGAAAGACTTGAACAATAACTGTCACAATTTTTTTTACTGTATTACTATACACGTTTAAATTATGTCACAGATTTGTTGTATTCATAAATAATTTCTCATTATAAATTTATTAATTCGTTACTTTATTGGTATATTCTTTGTCAGTTTTTGACTAAGATAGTTACAGTATTCACTTTTGCTATCATATAATAAAGCCATTTCCACGTCAATAGTTCTCAAGTTCTAACTCTAAACAAAAAGTATTTGACTTTTGATCCTATCAAGTGAGGAATTTTTTTAATTTGATTTTGTAGCCCAGGGTTTTGCAATCTGTAAGGTAGGGTGTGCAAGCTTTTAAATTCTCCCCCTCAAACAAGCCTTATTATAATAAAGAAATACCTGTGTACACTCTACTTCGTGCATAGTTAACACTAATTATTCACAACTCATTCTAACTTATTATTTCGTTCATTTTATTTTAACATTTTTACTCGTTTTAATTTTCCCATGTATTATCTTCATTTCACCTTCCGTTTACGTTCGTGGATATTTTTCTAGTTTTTCATTGCCCCAATTCTTTGCTCTCGACCAGAACGACACTTCCCGTGTTTTGTGGGCCTATCATCCGGACGACCCCGTGGATCCGGACAGTCCGCGTCCACGCTTGCACTACCACGGAGATTTCCGGCGTGGTGCTCGCAGTGTCTTCCTGCTGGACCGAGATCCCGGTCTTGGTTACGGGCTGGCGGGAGACGCGTACGACCAAAATACGGCGTCGTACACCTCCGGCTCGTCCAAAGACAAAAAAGAAGAGGAGTGAGTAGTTTTGTCTGTTTTTATCGTAGTGTTTGACTTAAAAGTATGGTTTTTTCATTGTATCACTCGAAAACTAGACTGGTACGCTACACTGATGGAGGTGTTAAATAATTCTATTTCCAGTTCTCACGTCAGTTTGCCGAAAACGTGTCTAAATTAAAGTACTGAGAATTCCTTTGTTATTTTACTCACCCAGTACCAGTAACCGCTACACCTGAACATCTCTACGACCAAAAGCGATTTGCATAACAATACATGTAACAGCTGTGCTGTGTTGAGTGGTGGCAGGTCGTGTTTAAGGAATAATAATGTCTTCCATTCCTTCCTTCCTCTTCTTTCCTAAGAAACCCTGATCTGGTTTGCAATAGAGCTAACTTTGGTTAGTTTACTTCTGTCGCTATTGCATTTCGTCTACAATTTGAAAAGCGTTTAAACATATTTAATTATAACTTTTCACACGAGTTTGGCTGCAGTCATGAGTTGTTTCAGTTATGTTCTTGCAGTAGTTGTAGCTCAGCGTTCGGTATTTTGCTCAAAGAACAAAAGTTGTTTTAAAAAAGGAAGTTGAAGTTATGCTATATTGAAGTTATATTATTTGTGTACTGACTTCAGAGCTCTCAAAATATGGAGTTTTTCTACAAAAGGAAAGCAAACATTCCATCTGCAGAGAAAGTTTTTTTTTCGAAATTAGAAAAGTGTGAACGAGCAGCGTTTTGTGGTAAAAATGGTACAGTCAGAAATATGAGAGAACTGTAAGAGGTAAACAAAGTCCTGAACGGATGAGCGGGTAGAATGATGGAATAGAAATAGTGCTGGATAATAGAGATGTGCCTTTTGAGATTGCTAGACTGAGCGCTAAAGATCATATGGAGTGGTGGATGCTCGTCAAGTGACGCAGTAACGCAGCGTCGATGGGATCACGGTGTTGTACAGGTTGCGGTAGCATAACTTCTTTTTTTGCCTTTCAAAAAGTTATGAAAATAGGAAGTTATATTACCACACTTTAGCTTACGTTTTGTCGAGGAATTAAGACGAAGGTGAGAAGAGCTGCCACAACGTAGCGAGTAAACCAGTGGCTGCTGTTGAACTCCAGAACAAAATTCTCATTGAAAGTTTTGTTGCTTAACAAATGAGAAGGTGTTTGAAGAGAGCCAGTAGTTGGGGTCAAAAAACTGAACTTTGAGCCATCTCCTCTGTGAAGAACACTACCCAGGTATAAAATTTTCATGATGATAATTTGTATCTCGAATTGTAGTTTGGAATACCGGCCAATACGTAGTTTATTAAAATTGACTTACGTGAACTTGGTCATAATGTTTCATTTATGCTAAAAGATGTCTTTCATGTAAAACCCTCTTGCAGATGCTTACAGAAATTGAGCTCAAAAGTTTAAGTTTGTTTAATGAAGGTTTCAACGAAATTTTGATATACACTGTAGAGCATCGCATAGGTAAATGATCGTCACTCATTTATGAAATTTTTCTTTCTGATCTCTAAGAAAGAATTGGTACAATGTACTTATCAAACGATCAACTCGATTAGATCAGAGTTCTATTCTTTGCTCAGGTTGAATTATACACCAGTTATATTTTGTTGGCTGAAGAAAGTAGAACTTTGGCTTCTGCTGAATGATAAAAAGACACCGAGAGCGAAAAAAAGGAGATGACTTCTTTGCGAGTAATTTATTCTCTTCTTAAAACGACTCCACTCATAGTTTTGTAAGAATACCCCAACATATGATTTATGACTTTAAGTTGCACAGTTTCGTAACTTGGTGTTTGATTCGTGTTTTAGATCCGAGATCCACACGTGGACTCTGAACAGCCCTGGCGTGGAAGTAAAGGGCGACATGGCCACCATCTACTGGTGCAAACTCTTCAGAAAACCACTCCTCGTCCAGAAGAATCATATCATCAAGGTCAGTGTCGTAGTTTCTTAACTAGTAAATGTTTCTAAAACAGGTATCAGAAGCATGTACAATTATTTTTTTTTACAAAATTAAATTTCTTGAGTTGTTAATCTAAAAACCTTTCATGAGACTAAAACGAGTGTCATTCTTGTCGTTAGCATGAATTCCCGTGCCAAATGCAACATGCATGAAAAAAATGTAATTTTCCTAGTAAAAATTTTAGAATAAAATTTGAATGAATTCGTACTTTATTCTTTTAAATTTTCCCCTCGGCAATTCGCTTTAATATTTTTTCAGAATATTCCACTCTATAATGATACACAGTTTGTTGCTTGCTTACTTGGTCTGTCTCTCTGACACGCTGTTAAGGATTTAGATAGGAGGAAATTCGATCGGGTATGTACATGCATTGTAAGTATTGTATTGTTGATACCAAAGGCACATCCTTCAAAGTGGGAAGTCCTTCGCAAAGCCTGCGTCCACTAGCAAATCAAGCGAAAGCATTTAGTAAAAAACACGTGAATTTTCACGTGTGGGTCTACTAAATATTGTCATAGTCCACGCCCAAATTCACAGCAGGAGTTCAACCCTCTTCATTTTCTTTTTAATTTCATATGCATATTGGCCTATTTCGTAATGTGACCTGCATTCTAAAAAATGTATTTTCTTGTGCGCAGTTCGAGCCAATCTTCAGTGCCGGCAACGAGCGCCACGTCCATCACATCGTCGTGTCAGAGTGCACCAGCGACGATCCGTCCGTCGTAGCCACGATGGAGCAGCTGGCGGACAGCAGCGGCGGTCAGTGCTACTCCAACAACATGGTACATCTTCTTAAGGCCTGCTCACACGTCGTAGTCGCTTGGGCTGTCGGATCAAAGGCAAGTTTTCGTTTTGTTTTAGGATTTTTCTCTTGACATTTTCAACGTCAGTTGAAAAGGTGATTCTGTATTCATCGATTTTTTATAGTATGCTTTGGTAAAACGTGGCAATTAGGTCCAAATTCTCGTACATATGTTCAGTGTGTTGGCCTCAATTTATATCTCTTAAAATTTAGCTCATGTGGAATGCGCACTCCATCACAATTTTTGGAAGCGATTCCGCGCTCTCTCCCTCATGAATTCTGAATTACGGCCTCGAGCATTGTCACGTTATGGGTGTCATGGCTGTTTGATACCATGACACCCATGTTTCTTTTACCATTGGTTCGTGCTTTATATTAAAATAAATTGATAAGTTTATTACTGGTTGGATCAGTAACGACGACAGTCAAATTAAAACTCGCGTGTCAAATATACTTAGGAAACCATGATCCAATTGTATGAGAAATAGTGTGGCAAACCATAGTTAATTTCAATTATCTGCACAGGGACTGACTCTGCCCCCTGAGACTGGTTATCCACTCTCTCCGAACGGTCCGTCGATCTTCCTGATGCAGATACACTACGACAACCCCGACAACCGTCATTTCCAGGACCACTCGGGAATACGAGTGCACTACACACACAAGCTCCGTAACTTCGATGCTGGTGAGTAGTACTCCAACACTCACTCCCTTAACTTACATTTGCATGTGTCACTTGTGTTGTAAAAATGTCATTCAGTAGCCGTGACGTGGTTGATGTTACATGACACAGTAAAGTAAAGCATAATAGAGAGAAAGTGGGGGGGGGGGTTGGCATGACCCACAGTATGGCGTAAGTATTTTTCAAACAGTGACGTCGTCATCCCGCAGGGCGCTGATTGGTTAATTGTTTTGAAAGGCCGCGTCAGATGAAGGCGGGGCGGCCTGCCGATGAATGACAAATAGAGATACCCTTTTCGGACACGAACCTATGCCTCGAAGAAGATTTATGCCCGTAACCAGTGCTTTAGAGCCAGGGGTCACCAAACTTTTTTCACAGTGGGCCGGATAACTGAAAGAATGACGAGCGCGGGCCGCATAATCATTCTGTTCAATACTTGCAAGCCAGAACGAAAGCTCTGGGAAAAAAGACGAAAAACTAAGTTAAAAAAAAGACGTCAGTTCAACGTCGACGGGCCTGGTGAACTGACGTCGCGGGCCGGATTCGGCCCGCGGGCCGTAGTTTGGTGACCCCTGCTTTAGACCATTCGGCTCCGCAGACTTTTATCTATTGATGAAGTTTAAACGCTTATTAATTAAACTACAAGTTTTCATATTAGTACGTAATTTCCAACCGTTTAACTCCACAGGCCAACCAATTCACGATATCCCACTAAGAAGAGAGATAGCGGCAAATTATATTATAATTATAGGGTGAATTATTTAGGAGTGAACTTTTTCGGCTCCCAGGATAATTGCTTTAGAAAGCGTGACAGGCCAGACGCCGTTTGTTTATGATTTATTTACATCATGAGACTGTTTTCCTACTGATGTAGCATTGTATTATTTGAGCATTTAATTTTTCATGATTTTTGTAAATAATGTTCAACCATTAGCTTGACAAAAATATTACATTCATATATTTAATAGACAAGTGGAAGAGGAAACTAACTAAAAACAATTCAGCGCAGAACAAGCCACCAGTATATGACTTGTTTAAGTGCTTGGCACAAATATTTCGATGGCTTTTTATGTGATGCTGAAATAACTTTTATAAAAAATGCTAATGGTTGATTCCAGATGCAGCAATCCATTCTGAAATTAGTTTTACCGGAAAATGGAATACCTAAGCTTAGAGTCGTGTTTGTTATTATTTAACAATTTTAGTAAGAACATTTTCATAAGGTTCAACAGGAGCAGCCATCAAAACAAAAAAGAAAACAGTGCACAAAAATTATCTTTCTCGTGACATCATGATTTACGCACGTCGCTTGTGTGCTATGATTGGATGCATTGTAGGTACGTCACTGACACGTCACGGCTTTTCATGACGTCCGTGTCCCCCTGATTTTGGCATGACAGTACTACGTTTACTTTACTGGGCTACATGATCTTATAACATTTCTGGACAAAATTGATAGCGGCCGTAACTGTGCAATTTATTTCATTAGTTATCCCACGAGACTTTTCATTTGTGCGCACATGTGACTTTTATATATTACCTGGTAAATTGGAACTTTATCTCTGACCTTCGGGCTCTGATATTATCCAAGCTGACGTTAAAAATGTCCAACGGAACTTTAGATATGACTGACATTGTTCCCAAAATTTTCAGCATATTTTTAAAAAGTCTAAAGAGACATTAATGAGATATAAAAGCGTTCCGATTTTGAAATTCAATGGAACTTTAGTATCTTAACGTTGTTTTTAAACACTGCAGAAATTATACTTCAGATGTGCCATCCGTATTGTGTGAATGCTTCATGCGTTTCATTTTCCAGGCGTGCTGAGCGTGGGCCTGGAGCCAATCTGGAAACACCTCATACCTCCTGGCCAGGCCAGCGTGTTGTCGTCAGGCCACTGCGTCTCTGAGTGCACTGCCAAGGCTCTTCCTGCTACAGGTACCTGATGTCACTCTTGGACTCTTCCTTTTGTAGCGCGGGTGTTGTTCTTCTTGTTGTCCAGCAGATGTTGCACGAATGTTTGTGCTTTCGTGGTCCTCTTTTTGTCATGTGAGAGTCGTTACCACAAAAGTTTTACTAGTGTTGTACGAATTTTGTTGTTCTTGTGGTGCTGGTGATGTTGTACGAAGGTTCTTACTCTTGTGGTGCTGTTGGTGTTGTACGAATGGGCTTGCAGTGTTGTCGGGGTGACATTAACGGATTTCATTTATTGCCGGTAGGGTATTCTTCATTATGGCTTGTTTATGTTAAATTCTTTTCAAAGAGTTTTACCTCTAAATAAAGTAGCCTCTTGAGCAGATATGATCGTAACGGTTTTGACCCTTTTAATGAATGTAGATACAGCACAGATACACTGTGCTGTGCAGAAATACAACAGAAATAAAGTTTGATAAAATCGAATATTTTTTATTTATACTGCATCTGGGAAGTTTCAAACTAAATTGTTGGCATTTCTGCTAATGGCATCTTCTCGTGTGTACATTCCCAAATATTCTGTAAGCTGTGAAGTAGTTATTTTTGGTTCTTGAGAAACTTTAGGATGAATTAATATTATAGAATTTTCCACTGAAGTCATCAAGACCGCTTTTAAATAACGTGGTACTCTATTCTTTGGCTTCTTTCAACATTCTTCATTTACGTAGTTTTTGGTCACGTATTGTACTAATGGGTACACATCATCATTACTGTTCTAATATAGTCATTGACGTCTAGCCAAGCCTTTCTCTGAATATTTTTTAACACCTTTATCAATGTGTATTTTTAGTTATTGACTGCGTACTAATGGACAAGTCATTTTTAATCGCAATGGGATTTTTCTGTCATCAGGTATCCAGGTGTTTGGTGCCGTGGTTCAGACACATCTTCTGGGGCAAGAGGTGCGGCTCAGGCACATCAGAAATGGCGTCGAACTGGACCCTATTGCTCAAGACATGAATTACGACTACAGCTATCTTGAATACAGACTCATGAAGGAGCCCAGGACAGTGTTGCCTGTGAGTAAAACTGCTCTCAATATTGTCCAGTATGTGAGTCAACGTTCAGAGCATAGCATCGAGCAGAACTCGAATACTGTCGTATTTGTTACTGCGTAATAGGAATTACTAAGGAAAACCGTTTTGTGACTGGCGGGAAAAAATTTTCTCGTGTCTACCTAAAATATCAATCAGTACTAGAAAACTGTGTTCAATGAATTTTGAGTTCTGTTCCATCCATGTTTTATTATAATAATAAATGAACGAACCTCTCCTATGCCAACAATGCGTATTATGAAAGTTTCATATTGCTACACGTTTGAGTTAAAATATTTTCCCAGTGTTACGTCTTGATGGAATTGTACACGCATTATTGCTTAGAAAAATTTTAATGCTTTATCGTGCATTCATACGAAACTTGGACTTATGGTTTTTCGGTATTATCATGCATGATATACGTACATTATTGCTTCCTCCAAGCAAAAAACATTTCACCGCCATTTTTAATTTATTTGTGTGTGTTCGAGGACTTAATATTTATAAAATAGAATTTTTGGATAGTGGTTCATTGTTGTATAATAACTGTTTTTATAAACACGTATATTTATACACAAACTGCTATCACGTGCATTTCCTTGTGTTTGACAGGGTGACCACTTGATCAGTGAGTGCAAGTACAGCAGCTTAGAGAGGACAGTCATCACGCTGGGTGGGATTAATACTCGTGATGAGATGTGCCTATCTTACCTCTATTACTGGCCTCGCTCTGCCCTCTCCCTCTGCCACTCCAAACCTTCCCTCAACACCGTGCTGCAGAGCCTCGGGATCGAGGAACTATCTCAGTAAGTGTAGTTGAATTCCCCTGGGTGTTGTGTACAAAATATGTGCTTCTCTTTTGAGTGGTGGGCTAACGTAGGAAAATTATTCTGAGTGTAGTACATTCGAGTACATCCAGTGAATGTGGTGTCATTTTTTTTAGGTACGCCGCTTCAGCTTTTAAAGCTTCATTAAGCGCTGCTTAGTATACATAACCCATGAATTATGCATTTTCAAACAAGTGTAGCATATGTTAGATAAAATATTATTGTAGTAAATATAATGTTTCATCAAATACTCCTCTCTCGATTGCTATAGTCTTATCTTAATTTAACATTTTTACGTTAAATGTGTGTAGTTATTTCACTGTATATCTCTAAGGTAAGTAAATTTCATATGAAATATTGTTCGTGATTTTAATGAAATCTCTTTATATTAACTTCTGTTGTGTAATATTTTCGTATGGTGAGTTCCGAATTTATTTTAAGTAGACTATTGTGGTACATATAAGTACTGTTCGAATTTAATTGGCATATGATTGTAGGGGAAGTGAATTAAAATACCTATATATTGCAATGTATGAAGATTCATCATTAAATCTTTTATGAACCAGACCTGTGGTTATAAATGATGGTTTTCTGCATTTTATTATGGGTTTGCACGGCTAGCGTTGGACGAAGCAAGAAGTGGTGACATGAAAATTGAGTACGGTGAGATTTTTTCAGCTACCAAGATAGAATGCTTACACAAAGAAATTAATAAAAGTGACTGGAATTGCAGTGCAAAAGATACTTGAATCTTCGGTGCATTACCCGTAGACTCGGTATGCATTATTAATTGAACCTGGCGTTTTAAATCCGTAGAATTCTAAGTATAAACAATTTTCGTTTACCGAGTTTATTTGCGCGCTTCTTTAAAGCTATTGTTTGTACTTGTTTGTAGCAAGAAGCTGTACAGTTTTTTGACGTTCCTACGTCAAATAATTGACACGAATCCAAGCCTCATTTCCGAACGGAAAGACAATTTTTACCTTTTTCAACGAACAATTTGCACAGTAGATACCAGAATGAATATTTTGATTAATGATTTACTTCATGTCCATTGTTTATAATTTTTACGATCTATTTTAATTCTTAATATAAATGAATTTTTCCATTTCTTCCAGTCTAGAAATATTTAATAACATCTCTTGAATATTAAGGTAGCAGCCTTCAGACCACTGGTCACAATTTTCTGCGATGAAATGTTCGTAGCTTTGAAATAGCGAAGCATCGACCGAACCGTCTTGCGTGACATTTTACTAACCTTTTGAAGTCACTTTGCGCGACTGTACCTCTCAGTCCTATCTCGTTATCGTTTTCCAACGTCATAAAATATGTTAAGAAATTAAAGTTTGCTCTAAGTTATTGGACATAGACGATTTTTGTTCAACGTAAAAAATTAATTTTTCTTCGGCCAAAAATGTAATAGAACTTTGGATATGACTGTATTAAAGCTGATATGAATGTTGTTTGTCATTGTTTTAAATGCTTTACTTCGTAACTATCAGCTACCTAGTTTGGTATTCTACTAAAGCAGGTAAAAAGTTAAAAATCAATATGGTTACTTTGTATTCTTGATATGGTTTTTGCAATTTCTCATGAAAATGGTGAATTAGAGATGAAATGTACTTGTCTAAAATGTCTCAGTTTGGATTAATTTTCGTGCAAAAAACTAACACATGTAAACATTCTTGGACTTCAAGTTCAGATTTTGCGACGTATACGTTTCCGGTGAAATTTGTAGATTTTTTAGCAGTAATATTCCTTGATTAGCTTCAATTCAGAAGTGTGCCACGCTGGGGCAGTTTCACATTATTTTATTGTAACTAGGCTCAATGGTTGTTTTTATTCTCGTAAAGTTTGGTATTCAATACAGGCCAGTCTTTTATTTTTGCTCATTATTAGGTGTTGATAAATGAAGTTCGGTTGCTAGACGAATGCACAAGACTCACTATAATTCCACTGCTTTAAGTCAGTTTTTCCTGAAACTTTGAGGCGCATTAAATATCTGTGCAATTGAGACCGTTGGCATACTCGTACGTTTTCAACCTGCCTTATTGTGTAAGAATATTGTGCAAACTCTTCAGTATTTTCTGCGTATTAACTATTTTTTGATGAGTTTTTAGGTGCGGAGGTCGTTACGTGATTATTTTGATACTGTACTCGCAACACTTGATTTTATTTTAACGATGATGAGCGTCGTAGAAAACAAGATGAAAGTACAATAAAATGTTTGCGCCTGCTGTGTAATCGATACGCATGCGAGAGAGCTTCATGCACGAGCTCATTATCTTGAGGAGCAAAACAACGCTGAGTTTATTTTAGTTACAACGTTAACATGGTGTTGAAAGTTTATCTAATTTAGTAGGTTAAATATACTTCGAAGTTGTTAAATTTGTTCAGAATAAAATTCGTGAACGTTTTCAAATGTGGGTCGTTTTCGAAACTTCGTTATATCAGTAAGATGTTCTAAGTTCGTCTGACGCATTTAATGTCTAGCTCAAGGAAATTATGCAATGTAGATCACATTTTTTTTATAACAAAGATTATCCCAAAAGTGATAATTAAATTTTTGCGAAAAAATGGGAAAAGGGGTGGGAAAATTTGAATGCTATTTGTTTGAGGTTGAGATATAAGTGAAATATTAAGCCTAATGTAATTAGGCACATGCTTGACCGCTTCTTATATGTATGTGCTCATCCATGCTTTTACACATGCTTCTCATATTTTTATCGTTTCAAAGCAAGTAGAAATTCTATCCAAATTATGATCATCAAGAATCGCAACACACTTTAATTGTAAAGATCATGTTACGGTGACGTTAACAGCAAAAAATCTGTAGCTTATTCAATGTTTCTCACGTGTGTTACCATCTTAGCAAAAGCATTTATTCGATCCCTGAAGCTCTTGTCAAGGACATTTCCTCTCCTTATCATTACGTAAGAAGGCTAAGCTACTGTGACATCCGACACAACACCAGCTGCTAAGCCGTCACTGCGCTCCCATAAAGCTATGCGAGCTTTGTTATTTTCTGAGATAAAACAGTGAGAGCTTGGCCTTTATGTCATCTTTTAGTGCTGCAGGGCTCTCCATGAAACATTACAACTGCATCTTCACGAGCTTGCGCACTATGTGCCCGAACGAGTAACTAACCCGTACCTAAACTTTATTACAGAATAGTTTTTTCATTTTAAGAAAATACTACAAAGTTTGACATATGTTCATTTCATTGTTCAGTTATATATTTTGTGCTGCATGAGTGCTGAAAATGTTCTCATGCACACGTTAGGTTCTGTTACAAGAATTTTTAAGTTACAGGAAGCTAAGACATTTCGGCTTCACTTGTTTACAGATTTATACAAAAAAACTTCAATTTTATTCAAAATTTCTGCTTCTGTGATGGTTCTCGAATTTTGTGGAAGTATCTACTCAGTAAAATAATAAACCTCATGCTTAATATGAGAACAACCATTACCTTCTTTTGTGTGTTCTTTTTTATTTAATTTCATATTTCGAAGCACAGTCATTCAATTATTCTGTTCAATCGTTGCACTAGTTCAACTCTTACGTCGTATCAACTTTTCAGACTAATTTGTTCGAACCATCAATGGAAAAAAAGCCATCTAGTAACCTGCTCTTACTTGCCTTTCCTCCCTGTATCAATCCATACATTTAACACAGGCGCTTTTTAACTTTGTTTGAATGTTCCCGGTCTACCGTTACACACGACCGAGTCCCAATAACGGAAACCTTCCTTATCGGCTGCACGAGCAAAGGAGTGCCGGAACACTGCAGGCTTTTCTACAGGGTACTGCTGATAGCGTAACTCACTAGTTTTCTCTCTTATCTCGAGATTTCTGTCGATTTCAGTCGTGTTTTCTCGACGCTCGAATCTCGACCAAATGTATTTTAGGTCCACTGAAATAAGTAACTTGTGGGAAGGATACTGTTACGTGATTACTCGTTACAAAAATTATCTGAAAACTATTTTGATTAATAGGGACTGATTGGTTTTGAAAAATTTTGATTATTCAGTAATGCAATGAAATGGAGACGTTTTTTGATTAATAGCGACAGAGTTTTTCTCCGGAGTTTAGAAAATCTGTATTTGCAGTCCTCACATACTGTATATATTATTGGGCTCCACTGAACATTTTAACTCATTGTCCCATTTTAGAATCGATTAAAATAAGACATGAAATAAAATAAAAATATAACTAAGTTCGTTCGATGCCAACTTTTTGCTTTTTTCACCACTCAAATTTAGTACCTTATTCTTGAGTTGGCTCCTGTTTTTCATGTGCAGAAACCAAGTATACATCCAAGTTACACAAACAGTTGAATATTGAATGGCCTTCACGTGTTCATCACTCATTTACCATGTTTTCTGGACATTTTTATGATTGTTTCTCGTCCTCAGATCCAATGTTGTTTACGATGGTTAGCCCGAAAACTTTCAGTACACGAGCACATGGCACCATTTCCTGTCTCCACTGCTACCCTTCCCTCTCCCCTCCTGTCCATTTCCTTGCCGTGATTCCGCTCGTTACACCATCTCCTGTTGTGCCTTCCGTTCCCAAGATTCCGTCTCTAGGAATCGCGGTGACGAATCTGATTATTGGAATGGAAATTTGTCTTGTGATTGGAACACGATTGCCATTCCCGGCGGGCTTCTCGACGCAAACACTGGCCTCTGCGTTGCCGCGGCCACAAATTTCTCAGGTCGTGGCTGCCACAACAGACTGTGATTCTGAAATTATTCAACTGATATCTACTATTACTGCAAGCTGGTTCTATTTCATAATAATTGAAAACAAGGTTTGCAGGAAGATGTTGAAAAGCAATGCTACTATGGGTGTTAACTTTGCTATTAATTGTGTTTATGATGATCGTTCAATAGTCGACAATATTATTAGATAAAACAAGAAAAAAACGTGAAATCTGATTTAAAATTACTGTTTGAATTCACTGCTTGAAAAAACTAATGTTTGAATTCACTGCTTGAAAAAATTACTTTTTAAATTTACTGTTTGGAAAAATTTTACTATTTTAATTCACTGTTCGAAAAAAATTGTTTGCTATTTTCGTCTATTTAGGTGGGAGTTTCATTTGTTACATTCTGACAAATCGTTGAAAATTGAACATTTTAATTCAAGTTTTCAGTATTATTGTCATATGTTATAAGTATAATCTCATTTGATTTAAAATATTATTTAATAAAGGTTTTTCAGTTTCATGTTTTATCAATAACTTTTAAAAAAAGAGCGCTGTGATTGTTTTTGTGTATTATTTTAAATCTTTATGCACTGTTCAAGTGCCATATTTCACAGCTCACCGAGTTCATTTTATTTCCTTATTGCAATTATTTTACGTCTTATTTACTATGACTCTTTTCTTTTTGCTCATGGCTCTCAAATTCAGAAATAATTTTCACTTTATTTTTCGTGCATTTTTTTCAATCCATCTGCTCAATATTTAATTTTTCAGTTATTTCATATTCATTATTACTTTGTTCTTTTATTCATTGATTCTTTTAAATATTTTTTTCTCTCGTCTGGTTTGACGTAGGAAAAATTGCAGAATTTGTTGATGTTGGAGTTCAAATCGTCCGTGAAATATGACTCTGCCGACCTGCTGAAAATAAATTCATTATCCAAGAAAGCGTTCTTGCACGGTACATTAGTTTGAAAAATTGTTAATACGTTGCTGCATTTGCTATTCATAGACCTATGAGGCAAGTGGAACATTTAAATTTATCTCTTTTTCAGAAATCTAGGAGTAAACAAAATATCGAAACTTTCAAGGGTCTACATTTTGATCTGATCAAAGCAAATTCGCAGTATTTTTCGCCCTATTAATATATTTTTGTGGCTTTGCAACTTAAGTGAAATACTAATTCATTTTATGCTACTGTAGAACAACTTTTGTTGTCTAATTAATAGCTCTAATTACTGACTTAGAAACAATGCATTGATGATCAAAGTGAAATTAAGAGCTGTGAGATTAATTGACGTTGATCAGTGTCTGTGCTTTTCATAAAGCTAATTTTTATAATTAGAGTGTAGGACCTTGAAATAATCAAATTGAAAAATAATTGAAATTCAAATAATGCGATGTGGTGAATATTTTTTGCCCAAATACATGAATCGTTTTGGATTATTATTGTTAATTGAAACAATGAATGTATATTTCTGCTATTGTGTTTATTTAGATTTAATTAATATCATTCTCTAACTTCCGCTGATTTTATACCGTTTAGTCATGTTCACACCACTTTTGAACCACCTGTTCAGAAATCGGGAAGGGGAAAAAAAGAAGCACCTCCAGGAAGAGTTAGAGCACTGAATCACAAACTTGTGATGTCATGCAACCATGTAGGTAACGATCACAGAATGACTACATCACTTTACTGGCCTTCAATTTCTTTCACGACCAATCTCACATTCCTGACTCACACACTCAGTGTGCTTGTCCATGTAAATATGCTTAAAATCTATCCCTTTCTTATTAAACATGTGCCGTGTTATTTTTTTAATCGTTCTAGATTCGTTTAATTGAAACTGTGCAGCTGACTGTACAGCTGACTGTACAGCCTGCCCTTGGTCGATGACGGCTCGTCAAATTTCATCGAGACTTTAATGATGGTGGTGATCTGCCCACTAATGAAGGCTAGCGGATCTGGTCAGCAGTGCAATAATTGATATTGAGGTCTAGTTCTTTTTTCCATAAATCCACTAACGGTGTTGTTGTTGCTGTTTAGAACAGAAAATTTGCATCTTTAATTTTACTATTCCTACTACATAAGTACTAGAAATATGGGATAAGGTTAATGCGAATATGTTCGATGTTTTGAAACCATCAATTTATATTGAATACAGTTATATTTTTGATTCAAAAATAATTCTTAAAGTGGTGTTGAAATTGACTGGCGACGTTTTCTAGTTGTAGAAAAATGTTTATATTTTATTTTATTTTGCCCTTGTAAATGGACCCGGTCATCAAAATCTCATGCTCTCACAATCATTACTATAATTTTGAAAATAATATACAAACATTTTATATGCTTCTCTCATAGCTCAACAATTTTTTGCCATTTCTGTATGTGAGCTTTAAAAATGACTTCTGGACATGCTTTAATTTAAAAAAATTGTTTCGAAACACTACTGAACTTATCGTACAACACATCTAACGAGCACAAGTACGCTTTTTGGTCTCATACACTACAGATATGTTTCGGACGTCATAAACTGTAAACTAAAAAACTATTCTCATTTTATTGTGTTTTGCAAGAAATTGTGCTTGTTAGAACATTCATGGTTAATGTTTTCATGTTGACACGAATACGTTCATGGTTTCTTTATAATGCATTTTCCCATCATGTATGGATCCATGAACATTAATTCTTGTATTTGTACGAACTATTGATTTGCAATGATAATTTTCTAGTAAATAATGAAAATAATCGACCAGCAATAAGAATACTAACGAAACACTCGTTGCTCTAAATTGTGGGCATTCATTTAAAAGTGAGAGTGAAATGTTTTAGCCTGCCCGACAAGCTGTCCTTGAATGACGTGTTGGACGTCAATAATATTTACCCCAATTATTCGTTCTGTTGGTGCACAGTACCTAGTCAATATTGAAGCTGGTGTGAAATGCTCACGGTTGAGTTCAGCAATGATTATAGTGCTTGCATTATTGAAAACTTTACAGCACTGAACGAAATTGACTCAGTGCTGTTCATTCATGCCGTTGTTGATCTGTTTATGATCAATTTTCATTCAATGTTATAGAAAACATGGCTGCAAATGCATGTCATTTATTTTATTTTCTACGAAAACTTTGCTGTGCCTAACGCCGTTTTTTTTCATTGATGTTCTCTTTGATTATTTTGTCAACTAATCAGTACAAATGTATGAATTTTATTCATTCATTCAGACTAGAATTCACTTCATTGTAAATGAGTACAATTTGCATTTACGTATTGAAATGACATGTTAGAAAAATTTTTTATTTGAAGGAATATTGATTGAAATAATTTTCTGTCTTCAACAAAAAGGAATTGCTTCTAATTATTTCAAGTTCGATGGTTGATTTAAATCAAAGAAATGATCATTAAATTGTACTTCAAATACAGATTAAACATTTTATGTCAGGCTGTCGGTTTAGGAAGAACGACCTGGTGTTAGTGTTCACACACGTCCTTTCATAAATACTTCGTTTTCAACATGTGAATTGCGTCTTATTCTTATCACTGGAAAGTAATTCACATTTTAGTTCGATTTCCCCTCAAAATTTGAACACGTACAAAATATGACGTTGCTCCTACGTTGGCACAGGAAGCCGTGCTGTCCGAACACAGGGTCTCTGTAATGACATGAAGGGAATTACGGCAATAAGAGAATAAGGAACCACCAGTCGATCTAAACTAATGACAAACACCCAAGGGGAGGCGCTGATTGATTGAGCAATGCAGGCCGGGGTGGAAGTTAGAGACCACAACGAAATGCAGCGAAGTCGTGCTTTAGCTGTGAGAATTGAGATTGCCTGTGTGTTTCACTTTGTTACCTTGGGAACGTAAACTCTCTCTTCAGACTTTTCACGACTGTGCTCCATTAGTATAGCCATTAACATTTTGTCACAGTTATTTCATTACTGTTTTTGGTACGTAAAGCTGAAAAATGTATCGACCAGTATTTCATATTGACTCTGCATCAGGTAGCGGAAAGCAATATAACTAATTAGTTGGTTGTCTGTGCATATCAGATTCTTCTGCTTCAGTATGGCTTATTTTTAAACATCAATATCGGTTATTCTGATTTCCTATTATTATTTTTACTGTTATTATTACATCATTGTGAATTCTGAGTAATAATTCCAATATTTCAGTTCCTGTGACTGATTTTACTTATTCTTCCTGTACAGAGACTGCTACGGGTAATTTGCTAACATTCATAAAACTGTTGTATTGTCATAATTTGTGTTATGATTTTTTATCATCAGTATTCACGAGTCATTTCTCGCAACACCAGTGTCACATCTCTATCTTCCTTGAGACCACCACGTATGTCCATGTTGTCGTCTCCAGCAGCTTTATTCAATTGCCTAGGGGTTGGCTAGGACAGCAACAAATATAACGTGCTAAATTATGTTATGCCGGCGGCAACTTGTTGTCTTGGTCTTGTTTTTGATGCTGCTTCGTTATTGTTGTTCTTGCTTTAGTAGCTATTTGCGCAGGTGATAAAAAAGAAACAGACCCTTTGTCGAGGCTGCTCCCACCCTGCAAATGTCCCTTGGGCTTGCCCTCGAAATCTTCTCATGTTTTTGTTCACTAATTTACTGGTGGTCTAAATTTTGCGGGGAAAAACACATGCACCCTCTCCTGCAAATTCGGTCTTTTATTGCTCCGTCTTTTGTTGCTTTAATGGGACGTTTTTCCCTCCCTGAGAGATCTTCGAGATTCTTCATCTCGGCGCATCATTTCTAGGCAGAAAGGTCGGTACTTCTGGCGGTCTAGGTTTTACGTTGTTCCGGGATTTCAGTGGGAGTTTTTTGAAAGTAAAGTGGAATTATCTTCAGAGTTGTTTGCACACGAGTTCACTATGAAAGCTGGCTTTGTTGACTTAGCCTATTAGATTTTGTTTAATGATTTATTTAATTTTAATATAATTAGGGTTACAGAATGCTGTTAAATAATTCATGTTCATTATTAATAATTTTTTAGCATAATTTTCTCATTTTCTGATCTGAAAGTAAACTCATTCAGATTTTCCCTTTCCTTGACTGGAAAAAAGTTTAATTTATTATATTCCCGATGAATTAGTACCCATTAGTGACCTATTTCTTTAATTTCTTAGTTAATTCAGGAGCTTATCTCAAATTGAGTCCATTTCGTAATAAATATACGAAGTTTATTATTGATGTAATTGTTCTTTAGTTTTCTAAAAAATTACAAAGGTGACTCTGAAGGTGACGAATGAAAAACAGAATTTTTTCATCCTTAGGGCTTCATGAAGTGTAGCATTATTGAAATTATAAATAAAATATCACTTTTTGTATTAAAGAACACGATTTGGAAGTCATACTTCACTATTTAGTTGCTACGAACTCAGGTACAGATCACAACACTGACCTGAACATCACCGACCCACATGCGCGGTGGGAATGTTACCTCCACTTTACCTCTGCCTTTTACCTTTTTTGCTCCCCCTTCCTGCTCTTCGCTTCTGTAAAAATAGTTAGATTGCTCCGCTTGCATACTGAAAATTATAATGTAGGATTTTACTACAATGAAAATAACAATGGATGCACGTACTACCTAACTATTCTGTATTGCAAATTGAAGCCAGTCTACGTTTACTACTCTGAGAAACAGACTTTTGAGTCAAAATTGAACAATCGAGCTGTATTCAAACTTCTACGAGCGCAAATTGATATTTAAGGGCTATCAGTTCTGGAATTAAATCAGGCCCAAGTCGGACTAAACTTAGCCAAGTAGGTATCTTCTCCGCAACTGCTAAGGACGGCAAGATGTTTTCAGTCTTGACAAAAGAAGCATGAAGACGCTGTCTCTTTCTCCTCACGGTCGAAAAGGAGCAGTACATTGGCCTCCCTCTCTTTCTCGCTCTTGCTGCCGGAGGCACACATGATTTAGACTCGGGGCGGTGTGCTCGGCACCTCATTTTCTACGCCACTAAATATTGGCTTCCAATTTTGGTGAGGGCTTAAGCGTCCTCACAAGATATGCGTCTTTATTTATACGCTTCTCTACCACCTTATTTGTGGTCTTTATGAACGGTTGTTTATAGTCTCGACGGAAGTTTATTTACTTTGCAAAGGGTTTCTTCGCGCCCAATGTTATCTCGCGGAGCTTTTAATGCTTATTGTTGTTATACCTTCGGAATTTCCCAAGGTTTTTTATTATATGTCTACCCTACAAATTGAACAGTTTTTTAGAGCTAATTTTAACTGGAAAATTATCAAGAGTTCCTATTACAGCTCGGGATGCCATTCTGATGATTCAGCCTCGTCTTCATTTGCTGTTACACACATCTGATGATATAAAGCTCCTCCTGGCGTCTCAAACAGTGATCCATCATTTTTTATATCTGTAAGTATTGCAAATCTGGTTCACAAATTCATATTTACATTTACTTTTGCAGTGACTCGGACATCATCAAAATCCGGAAACCGTTGGAGTTGGCTGGAAAGACCCTGGAATGGCGACTCGTCAATTACGACTGGGAGTTCCAGTTCGAAAACTTCCAGCGGACAACCCACACTGGAACTTTCAATCCCATGTGCCACTCAAGAGGACACAGTCTTTTGCCTGTGAGTATAGCACTGATTTCCATGTTGTACCTGTAACTTATTTTGTGTAACATTTGCATGACTCAGGCGAGTGAATTTCCAGTCTCCTCGTTTCTGTTATAATTATACATAGCTTGTGTGCATATCTTTGGCTACACCAGTGATTATGCCCTTGGTATGTCAACAGTAAGTTCCTTTTTTCAGATTATTTTTTCCGTTGGAAAATCTTAATCGTTTCATTTGTGTGTCATTAGTGTACTAGTCTTAATTGAGTTTTTCCATTATGGTTGGTATATCTGTCTTAATCCCTATATTTAACGTACTGTCCGCTCCCTTCATTACGAAAGTACTCTTTAAGTCACCCATTTTATTTCAGCTTACTGTGTTTTCCGTTTGATTGTGATTTGCTTTTTTTCTTTACTTACCACAGTTTCTCTGTTCTATGATTCTTTGTCTTATTTATTGTTTTGCAATCGAGTGTACCGAATAAAATCGATCCGGTTTTTGTACGGTGGAGTCTATTGCAAATTACTAAAAGTTTGTATTTTATTGACCTCTTAAATGACGGAGACGAGTATACACGTCTTCGTCTAATGCGCCTTATCTGATCCAGATGCGGATGCACGTCGCCGATGAAAAGAACATTTTCATGAAATAGACAATAGAAAGAAACTGTAAAATTACTAGAAAGACAATAGAAAGAAACATTAGTTAAACTTGGAACGTTTTCCCAAAAATAATATTGTAAAAGAGGCATAGTGCGAGTTTCAAAGCTCAGTATCCGTGTATTTACAAGTCTTTCAATTTAGCACTCATTTTGTTTGTTTTTGCTCGTTTACTCGGAAGCTGTGTATCACTTCTCGGAACTAAATTTTTGGTTCGTTAGCGCTGCTCGTAGTTTTGCTTCTAGTGTTGAAGAATATGAGATATTTTAAGGAATATTTTCTAGAAATTCCTTGGTCTGAAGTACTGCCCTAAGTGCAAAGAATGCTTTGTGAAAGCAGCTCCTGGTAATGTAGTTACGCTGAATATTCCCCTCACTGGCCCCTCAAAGTTTTTGTTCTGTTGCATTTTTTAAAAACTCTGATTCAAAATTGTGATTTACTGCTCGTGTTTGTTAATGAATTATAAGAGTAAAATAACACAATTTTGCAACTGGATTCTGAACCAACAGAGGAAGTTCAAAAATGTTTATAAACATTAGTTTTCACTGCATTAGTTTTGTGTCATCGATTCTATTTTAACTTTCCTTAAAAACTCCTGTTTGATTGCCATGGCAGTTTTGATGCTATCAAACGTGTGTGGTTGAATGATTTAAGTTTGGTTATTTTGTTTATTCGTGTAGTTGTCAAAATAAAATACGCATTAGTGTTTCGTTTCAATTATGCATATTACTTTTTTGACCAAACACAACTACCACAAATTTTTGCGTTTGCATGACCGCTGGCGGTATCCTGTCATGCTTTCCTTTCCACGTCGCTCTGAAGAGGCGCTCACAAAATCGCGTTGCTGGTTGCCCGAATTCTGCGCCTGAAGCGCCTCCATAATGAGGCGCCTCTTGCTTGCGTACCTCGCTGAAATTTAGGCGACATGCTTCCATGTAGCTGCTTATCTTTATTTCGGCACTTGCTCACGGCGCAAACTATCAGGTACAATATTTTACATTGAGTGTTATATATTTTGTTGAGAAATGGAAAGCATACTACACAGAACATTCACTTATACTGCCGTATATCGAATGTTGTTAAGAGTTTAAATATTGTGGTATTTTCTTTGTAAAGGGCATGCTATTGAAAACGTATTCACCTAAACGTTTTTTAAATTCGGATAGTTTTTGAAATTTTGAAGTAAAGTTGGAGAAAGCACTTTTATCATGTAAATGTACCATATTGACTCCTAAAGAGAATTATTTTTGGGGATTTGAGTCTTTATCACACAACAAGGTTTTTGAGCGAAGAAAGCACAATGAGCGAATAGACTTTTTTTGAGAGTAACAATGTTTGAAATTTACTGTAATAATAAAATTTGAATCAATTACAAAATAGTATATTTTTTTAAATAAATTGTTCCTATTCTGTAAACAAATGTCATGTTTTTAGAGTAGAGTAGAGTAGTAAATCGTTTTACTGACGCGTTTAAACTTGTATCGGTAATTACGATTTTTTCCTCTTGAGCTTTCTTTGTTTGTATACAAAATTCTAAATTATAAAATCCCTAACACAAGCTCTGCGGCTTAAAAACTGAGCGTCTCTCAGTATTGCTTTGGTGTCATCCCTCACTTGACCATGTAATCATTATAATCGGCCTAATACCGAGTTATATTCGGCCCAATACCGAACTATGCATTCGGTTACTGTAAAGGTGAGCTCTAAAACGAAATATATTTTTGAAAGCCAGTGTCGACTCATTAGTTGTAATTCTGTAATCTGTGTCGGTGACTTGAATTCGCTTTAGCCTAATTCAAGCTTAGTGCATATTGTACAGCTTGCTTTGCATGTGTATTGCACAATCCAATATGAACGATGAGTGCGTCATTTTCTGTTATTTATTTCGCACTGCCTATGCACCTGGAACAGTAGAACGGGATGCGGGTTGCAATTACTGAACTATTTCAGTTCTGTTCTCTTAGTCAAATGAATAAAATCTCAGAAAAAGTTTTCTTTTTATCTTAAAAATCATGTGCTGGAGTTTAGTAACCAATAAATGTTATATTTTGTATTTTAGAACGGCTTTTATTCCTTTCGAAAGTTTTGATATTCGTTTTGATTATTCTTTCTATTTCGAACTGTATGCATGTATTAGGCATTTTCTATTATTTGGTAGACTCAAGATTGTAGTTCATTGGCAATATTCATTGTGTGCACAGCTGGGAGACTGTGCGATGTATTTGCATCGTATGAAAATGACTAGAAACTTTTGCTATTCTCATTAGCGCACGCATTGCTTTCCATACCTGGTTAAAATTTTATCGTATCAGCCTGGTACTCTATCTACAGCTGTATGAGAAAATATATTTTCCTATCCTACACTGTCTTTAATTCGCAATTTTGCCTTTCAATGTTCCTTTAGTCTCTTCTTCAGCATTGAAGAGAATCCTCTGTATATTGTAACCTCCATTGTTTCTTTTCTTTTCATTTTAACCTGCTTAGTTCCACCATTTTGTATTTTTTCGTTTTCGTGTTCTTTCTATTGACGACACTTCATTACCAATGGAAACAAAAAGAAAAGTAGATGGCCATGAGTTGCGTTCCGCCGAGTGCGCTCATACATGTTTGCTCTGTACAGCAGGCATATTTGAGACCTGCCAACAAACTCTCAAATTGCAGCTCGGCCTCTTCTTCAAAATTCGCAGGCCTCTTAGCAGCACTAAGCCTCACTGCTATACACTCTCAGTTCGCTCCGTTATTTTTTAGTGTGTTAAGAAGCGGCTGGCCTTAACTACGACTTGCTGTATATTTCTCCAGACTCTAAGGCTGCATTCCTCTCCCTGATCCGTAGCCGACAAGAGAGATTCACAACTTTTTTCTACCGTGGAAACTCTCTTAACGTTTGCCTTTTCCATTTTTGTTCGCTGATGAAATTGTAATGTAAATTTTCCTTTGACTTCGAAAAACTTTCAAGAAATTATCCTTATTTGGTAATCAATCTAAATTGTGCAGATTCCTTTATATAATTAACGTAGTTTATTAGTAATTTCTGATTTTTCTAAAAAATGGTTAAGTTTTGCATTTCTCTTAAAAAAATGTCGTAATTATATTATTCCTTTCAAAACATCACAACATCAGAAACTGATAATATTGTTCTGAATTTGGCTCTACTATGGATATTAATGTTTGTATTTATTGCAAATTTTGCTTCTGTGCAATGAACAATTTTCTGTGAAAAGCCAGTCCGACGTAAGGATTTAGGTTTGCAAAAATGCTAGAAAAACTTTTCTTTTCGAAGTAAACTTCTATTATACTTTTGACGAGATAATGCACTATACAGAAATGCAAAATATGGAGAATTTTCCCTGTGTTTATTATGTACAATGCTGCATCTGTTCTCAAGTTCATTAGATAAGTCGGTCTATTATGTGAGCTGAGTTGATGAATTTAAAAAAATTACCAAGATTCTTATTCAAGAAAAAAACTAAGTTTTCATTACAACAAAGTATTTCTAAAAAGGGGCTTACATATGAATGGAATGAAAGTTAAAAAATTGCACCAATTGTCATTATTTTTAAGGTAAGTTGCAATCCATAATTAAATATGCACGTAATAGAGTTAAACATTTCAAAGAAAGCAGCCGATATTTTTAAAGAGAGATTTAGGGAACTTTCAAGAGAACATTACCCTTTATAAGGATAGCGATATGAGCAGACGTTAAGACTCTGATCCTTATTTTATTTGGTTCATTATATCTCACCATGACCTAACAAAAAGTGCAAACTATTAATATCAAATGATTTTTCATATAAAAAGCGGGATAGAATCGTGTGCGAGTTAGTTTTTAAACTAATATTTATGTACGAAAAAAATTAGGAGAAAATAGATACAGAAACAAGTAACTGTTTCCGAGCTTAAAATTACCAGGATGATCTATGTGTCGCATCCATTGGAGAAAAATAGGAAACATAAAAATCGTCTTCTACTTGAAACCTAGCTCACAACAGGCTAGCTCAATACTTCTGTAGAATTTGTGGGCTGGTTCTTCCTGACCCAGATTTTGTAGAATCTTCTGTGGGTATTTCCTGAACCTGATGTTCACGAATCTGTTGTGGGTTCTTTCTGACCCTGGTGTTGAGAAATTTATTGTGAATTTTCCGTGACCCTTATGTTGTGGACTCTGCTGTTCGTACTTCACGGGCCTAATTAGGAGTTTCAACTCCCATAAGATGCGATGTGTTATTTTTTAGCATCCATCGCGTTCTAAGAAGAGAGTTTTATTCCAGAGGAAACTGCCCTCGCCTGGATCTCATTATTGTTTCAGTTGGAATGTAATACTAAATTTAAACCAAAATTTGTGTCTGTTTGAAAATCGACAGTAATGTTCCTCCCCCCGTTCTTTCAACCAAATGTTCTGGGTATTATAAACGGTATTTCTAATCTTATTGTTTTTTTGTTCAAAATTTTTTTCTATCATAAAATCAATTTCGCATTCAGGGTTTACTTTGTCATGTATAACAGGTTTTCATTGTACATTTTTCCTAACTGTATTCATTGTTTTTAACTTCGCATTAGGAACTGATCATCAGTTTTTCCTTCTTTTCTTTAATGGTAAAACTTACAATTTGGATTATAACTCTTCTGGTTGTCACACTTCTTCGACGACTTTTTCACGTGCACTTGGAATATATCGAGTGACTTATTCATATTCTATGCGAGCGTATTGTACTTTTACGCAATATGTGGTATAAGAGAGAAGTAGTATATTTTTGTCATTGTTCCATCATTGCTAAGTGTTATTACACCTCTTTTATTGTTATTTTTAACTAACATTACGCTTGTTTAAAGTTTCATTTGTTTGGATTCAATGCTACCGAACATTTCCTGATGTTTCTAACATGTTTGTTCAAAAATATGTTTCATCTGTTTCGAAACTTGATATTTTAATTCCTAAGTTGCAAGAGTGCTGTTGTGCGATGTAGTCTAAATTTATTTGGTTTGAGTCATGGAAGAAAAAAATTCCGGGTGCTTCTCAGTATTTGACGAGTTTTGAATTAACTGTTTTAAAACAGATCAATTTACCGGACGTCTGTTATTCGATTACCAGTCGATATTCGGAGTTATTTACTTCCCTCGTCAATATGTAACCTAGCTGTGAAAACAATTTTTCATTAATGTCATCAAAAATCAATTAATATCTAGAGAATTTATAGCAGCATTTCAAAAGATCCATTCAAGTATAGAACGATTTTAAATAGTCAAAATGGATCGATTAAACATCACACCCATCTTTTAATGGAGCGTTAAAAATACTAGTACTGCAGAATCGTAAATGCACTCAAAGCAGAAAGTAGCTATTTTCATCAGAGAATTTTCTACTTCACAAGGAAACAAAAATATTGTTTCTGAAATTGAGCATTTTATAATTCCATTATAACTACTTGTGTTTGCACTTGGAGCCTAGCTGACATGATTCAACGATTAAGAACCGATTCTGTTTTGGCAGGTAATTTATTCGGAATCATTTATTGCTATGGCGGTCATCCTCTCTATTTCCATCAATGACGATAACTTTAAAGAGAAAATATTTGTTCGGTGATTACTTTTCTGTCGAGTGTCATTAGGAAGCAGAACCTCAATCATTCATGAGTATCAGTCATTTGCAGTGGATCAGTTACGGAGTAGGATAATATCTGTGTAATTTTTCAAATGTATTGCGTTCTTCTATCATGCACGGTGTATACTCTCATTTAGCGTGCTTTTTATGAAAGCATGAGAACTAGAATAGCGACCCATTAAGTTCCCTTTTGTAGTAAATAATAAAATAATGTCACGCTTTTAAAGTAGTATTTTGTGTGTCATAAGGATTGTGTGATGTTTGGCTTATAGAAAAACTGTACGTGTGCTAGAATGGGTACGCCCTTATGGTCTCATTTGAATGCCCTGAAAGTGATAGATTGAGCGAAATATTTTTTAGTTATACGAAATTTCAGGCTGCCTGAATTTCAGGGTTTAGCATTAGTACATGTAAAAATACTGGATTAGTAGCAATCCCTGTCTAACAAAGAAATCAAATTACTACGCAGATGAAGTAAATATTTATTAAATGCTGTCAGTTTTTGTAAATCTTTATTACGCATTTAAAAATACGCAAGGTATTATTCAATTATTGTTAGGATTTCAGTACTGCTTGATTTCCATTTACCAAAATAATCATGAATGAAATGAGTTTTGAAGTAGGGTCCCTAACATATTTCAATTGCATGTTCTTTTTTTTAATGAAAGATATTCAATTTTTGTTCATTTAAATACTGGGGAAAATTACTCGAGGAAGTTACGTTGGTGCGCTCATTAACTGATATCATTGAGCAGTTTGGAAGCTCGTGTCATCGTTCGAGGACTTTAATTTGAGTCCTGTGCCGTGTTCCTGAGCGCCGTTATCGTTAATTGCACCACTTATGATCCCTGTGCCACGAGGGACATTCCCTAGCCCTCGTCAGCTTGAAATGTTGCGTGCCAACGTCACTGTCCCCAATTTACCTTTTCTTATCGTGCCTGTCATTCTTCTTTTCGTTATCACGTCAATTTAACAACAGTCGTTCTAAGTTTCTTCTTGCATGAGTCGGCGAAATAAATGCATGAACGGCCATATCTTTTTCCAACATGTACAACGCCCTAGAACAATCACCTTCTTTCCTTGCATTAAAACCAATTATCTCTGCATGTAGTTCAACATGAAGAGAAGTGCTCCTTTGATTGTGCGTAATTCTTTTCCACAAAATATTTCAGGTTTCTGTGTATTTGCACGGCAAAGCTCGAAAAGACTTGTTTCTTGGGTAACATGTGGAGGTCGGCTTCACAATGGGCGCGTGGCTGCTCAGCGCAGATAGAAAAAGAAGCTCCAACTACTTATTATTCATAGTCTAATTCTGAAAGCACAATGCTCGGTGGGCTTTTAATTTTACAGAACGCTGGGCAAGGAGGATCTCGGCTACTAAGCGATTTAGGTGCACTTTTCTTCTGCTCTACTCGTAATGGTCTTCTTTTCGACCGGACCAGTATTTTACGGTGATGGAAGACACCTTCCTTGAAGAACAGTTTGCTAAGACTCTTCCTTTAGAGTGGATCGCTTCATTATTGTGCTACTTTTAATCCCATTTCTTCATGGTTACTTTGAAACCAATATTACTTCAGCTCCGCGTAAACTTATGCGACGTTGCTATTCGGAATTTTAAATAGAAAATAGGAAAATGATGAAATATCGAAGCACAGGCTAATTTTTTATTTTATTCTATTACTGACCTTATTTGACGATTCTCCTCTTGTTTTGTATAATTTCTAGGCTTCCACCTTTACGGGGTTTCACTGAAAAGAACTTTTCCTCAGTGCATCTGGGAACTTTTGATTGTCGGTGGATAGGTAGAATTTTGTGTTCAACCCAGTGTTTGTAAAGCTCATTTTCGTCACGCGAGTCCAACTGTTCGCTGCAGAATCAGCTGAACTTGTTGCTAGAGTTTGGTTACTTATATTATTTAACTTTGATACATTATTGGGGTGGATTTATGTGTTCGTGTTCTTTTTTCCTTTTTCACGTAGGAGAGGCGAGAGTACTATGTTGCTGACTGCCTTCACATGAATCTTCCATCCTTTATACTGGGGTGTCCCAAAAATGTGTACCTGTTCTTTAACTGCCTATTACTACAAGGCGAATATTAATGTTTTATTTAGTAGCATTTTATTTTCCTTTATTTATTAGTATTTTCTTTATTTTACCTCATTATACATAATTGTATCTATATCAATAAATACAGAAACAATACAAATGTATTAGTAATGAGCAGACTATGAATGAGTACATTTTTGATGGGCCTGCTGTACATACACGTGTATCTACTGCACTTGTTTAGTGTTCCGTTAAGATGCAGTTTGTCACTCAAGATACTCTGAGGCTTCACACGAGTGTAAAGTTCCTGATGAAACCAAGATGTCGGACTTTCATTCGTTCCGTACAGGTGTATTTTGTTGTGCTTGGAAGTATGTCTGTGTTGTCTCTTTGCGAAGGACTAGAGAGCGTGACAATACGCCATTTTACATTTTTAATACTTTATTAGAAACAAAAACTTTATATGTTGCCCTCTATACGCTCTAAATTTTTGCAGTAGATGCCAGACGAAAAGAGAAACCTTCATTTTTAGTCAATGAAGGTATTCTATTTCATTTTTCCACATAAACCGAATGAAGAAAAGAGTATTTTGTGTAATTCTATAGCATTGAATGATTTTTAACATTTATACACTAACAGTTCTTAATGAGATGTGTACCGTTGTTAAACTGTTATTTTAAAGTACGTTTTTTTTCTTCACGCAGACTTTGGAGGAGGTAGACTATGAGTACCCGAACATCAGCGAGCCATGGTTTGCTGAGGACACCTGCAGGAGGCCCCAATGGCCACACTCCAAAGAGACCAACCCCCACCACCGCCGGCAGCGTCCTCATCATCGTCGTCAGCATCCGCACCCTGCAGAAGGTCTTCAAGACGAAGCCCAAGGAGAACCACACACGGATGACCACCTCTCAGGGGACGGGAGCAGCAGCACCTCGTCGACGTATGACGGTGGTGATGTCATGTTTGATGACGACATTAGTTCCAAGCCCATCAAGCGGATAGATGCAGATCCCGTTAGAAAGTTTGACGTATTCATGCCCATCAGAGAAGACACTTTTGATGGAAAGGCCCAAGGAGGGGCCAATTCCATGGAGACCCAGCCCGGGAGCAGTGGAGGCGGCAGTACCCGTGGGGTGTTTGGTAACAGTGGCAGAACAGTGAACACGAGGAACCGAACACCTTTCCAGGACCTGAGGGAAGAGTTCGATGCGATGGAACGGGATTTAGAACAGGAAGTGAACCACAACCGCCTGCCAGATAGCTTTCAAGAAAGGACTGCTCATAATCCTCGAGCAAACTCGGCCTTTTCCTTGTTTTCAGCATTTGCATTTGAAAGAAATCTCCTGATTCTCGTAGTTTTGACGCTTTATCACAATACGACCGTGTTGAGTCGCTTGAAAAATTCCCTAGTTGGCTGCTAGTATATGTAAACTCTTCTAATTAGGATCTTGATTCATGCTTCTAGACACTATCTCTGAAAATAGTGATATTTGTATATTGGTACAGCTTGGTAGGTTCGCTTCATGCTCTTGTGATGGTAAAAATTCTCTAGGCCGAATGTGTGTATTTGTATATATTTTTAGATTTATCCTATAAGATGAACGAACTTTTAGCTTTGTTAATTGAAATTTCAAGTTTGAAGCGCACTGTGCTTCTTTTCTTGATTTAAGTGCAATTATTCAGTTTTGTGAGTGGATGTCACTAAACTTTTTGTGGCATTAACTTCATGTACAGCAGCAGGAGCAGTTCTGCTTCTGTCACCGTGTCCTTAGGCCTAGCCGAGAATAGGTTAAAATGATATGTAGATGGTAAAAAGTAGGAAATTGTTGTGTGCAAAATACTTTATTATTATCAGTGTTCTCTGTTTTATAGCGGACTATGATATTTTTGATTGGGGTAACTGTTGAAAGCGGGCTTCGATTTGCCAAAAAATTGCCAAACTCTCCAATATTTGACTCTCCATTTGATTTTTAAAGTCTCAATGTGACAAAGCGTTAAGAACTCGTCAAATTCATTAATATTTCTTGATTGTCAAACAAAAGTGAATATGTACAGCATCAATTGTGTGCTCTGGCTTTTTAATCACATGTACAACAAATAATCTTACCGATATTAAGTGACAGCGTGATCAAATGTTTCTCAAAAAATTAACGATTGAAATAACTTTCTCAGCATATTACCCATATGTATTGGTATTATTCATGTGTTCACAAATAGTCAAAGAGTAGAATCCGGTATTCCTGAAACATACTGTAGTGAAATGCGTTTTCTCTTCGGAATGTTTTCTTCAATTTTAGGACTAAAATCGTTCTGTCTTCATATGTCATTTTACCGCTGCCTTCAGACAATATTTTTTTCAAATTCTGACCCCTGTATTTTGATACGACGTGCATTAGTTTGACTGTCGATAAATTTTGAACGCTTTGAGCACGAATTCATATATATTAATCGTGTATGCTGAAGTTGCTATGCCGGCAAGGACGAAATTGAGTACGTCCTTGGTGGCCCATCAAAATTTATTCTAGAATGTAGGTATGAGGCATTTCAGTTTAGAATTTTCCTGGCATTGACACTTTACCTCGTAAATTGTAATTCCAAACTTTAAACAGGACTTTTATTAAGCCTTGTTTATAGGTCTAAAGGCTTGAACCTCACCATACCATGACCAGTGTCCAGCCATGTCGGGCGATGGGAGGCCTCCTTTTAAAAACTGGAAAATATTTTAGGCCGTTTGAGCTTTACGTAATTTGATGCGACCGCTTCCAAATCGGCCTCCAAATTGAAAGTCAATTTTTGAAAGCTCTCCTTTCCCCAGAATAAATGTTTCTGTTTACGTACGTGGGTCAGCGTTTACAGAATACTAGATTTTCGGAAAGTTCCTGATCGTTCCGTATTCAAGAAATAAGACGGTCATTTTATTTGAATTTTTTAAACACGTACTGCGTCTGGGTGCTAATTTCAAATATAATTTTTATGTTTAGAATACTATTTATTATCAAAATGATAGTGACATTTTCATGACATTTCTGGAAATCGTTTAAGGAACCTTCAATAATTTCATTTTTAAAACCATCACGTGAGTTTTAAATTTTTTTCGAACAGCCGTGTTAACTTTGACAACCATAATTTCATTTTATGTTGATGTCGTTTCCTGATGGAAACGTAAACATCGTGTAACCTAAATTTTACGTGAGGTTAACACAACTTCTCCGCCACAAGTCATAAACGTCGCTGAAAAACTCGCCTCAAATTGCGGTGTTGCTTTTCCATGAGTCGTCGCTGTGTGTTTTTGTCGCCCGCGACTTCTGTGATTGAATTTGAAGTTGCTGATTTGATCGAAGCAATTGACATCTGCGGCAAAAACAAGCGCCTCTCTCAAAACATCCCCGCTGAACCAACGCTTACTCTTTTATTTGCATTGATTTTATGTGCTGTGACTATCAATCTTTTTCTTTGTTTTGTTGGCTATTGTATCGCTTTTCAAGTTAATCATCGAACATTTTGTCGACAGAATTTTCTACTTTTTGCTTATACTTTCATTTCATTTTGTGTTCTAATGGTGCGCAATGCCGTTATTTTCTACCACTACTTGGATGTAGTATGAACTTTATTTTTCCTTACAGCGATTACCATTCGCAGGACAACAAAATGATTCTTAATTTTGGCGAAAATATTTTTTCTACTTTTCCGCTATTTTAAATATCAAACCATGTCAAAGAATATTTTAAATTTTCTCCTCATTGACTCGACGTATTATTCAAATGTATTGCTGGCACAATTTGATGGTAATATATGGGAATAGTAATTGCCTTCAGGGGCGTATTAATAGTGAACGAACATGTTATTTCTACCCAAATTCATAGTAAATATCGTATGCTCTATTACATACTTCTCGCATATTTCTCAAATGTTTCCGCAATGACTGGTAATTATTACCGCTATAAATTTTCCTCTGTATTTCCTTGAGGCACAATTTAAGAACATTATATTTATCTGCTTCTGAACTGCACTTTATTTTTGTCCTTTTTTCTCCTTCACCTTCGTTTTGACTTCGTTTGTTGTCAAATTTTATCTCATGAATAAATTATTCTGAATTGGACTGGAAATTCTATTTAACATTTCTGCGTTTTTTTTCAAAGTCCCAGATATTGCCGCTTCGTTTAACCTTTTATCTGGCATAACTTTCACTTTGGTGTAACAAAATCTTTTGGCTTTGTGTCTTAGACGCATCATGGTTTTAGTCATGTTTTTAAGCAATTAATTATTGTATATTTGTAGGTATGTACATTTTTTTCCGTTATTACATTATTGTCTGCACTTACAACTCTCTGAAGCAACGCTTGCTATATATTTCTCGCAAGCCTTTAGTCACGCTCTTTAGCTTTGATTTTCCAAGCCTCGCTTCGTTTTACATAATATTTGCAATCGGTCTGAGGAAGAGCATTTTCATCTGTGTGATTTAATAATTATTATCATTATTATTATTACTATTATTGTCACTGTACAGTTTGTGTATAAAAAAGCTATTAGTTCTAATACAATATTTTTTTGAAAGGATTGTTTTATAACCCCTGAAAAATGAAAGGTTGGCTGAGTATCATGTACGCATGTGTATGTATGTACATGTATTATTGATGTTCATTTTAAATGCTTCCGTATGTGAATTGTATGCGCTCATTGGGTAAATCGTCTGAATAAGTACGGAGTAGCTGGTGCTTGATATAAGTTAATAAATGTTAAAAACATTTAATGTTAGTTTCTGTACTTCCAGTGTTGTTTCGTGTACCATAATACAAGTTTTTCCAGTGCCAAATGCTGTTAGAAAAGAAGATTTGAAGCTCGAAATTGGCATCATAAAAGGTTGCAAAATATAGCGAATGATATGGCGGTCTAAAATCAGTTGAGTGCATCTCGTTTGCAAACACTGTAAAGTGTTTGAGTTGAGTGGCTGATCCTTCGAACATGAGAGCAACTTCACCGTTAGCTAGAGACACAAATATTTCACGCTAATGAGCTAGTTAATTTTTTGTTGATGACTGCTGGAAAACCAATACGCAGTCACGCTGACATTATCACAAAGATTAATTTGTATTTTCCTATAACGGGCGTGAGAGAGGCACAGACAGAGACAGAAATAACGAAATCGTATCAGTGGAAGGACGAGAAGGAAAGAGTGTTAGAACAGAAATTCAAATATAATTCTGTTGACATGCAAGAGCCAAGTCAGTTAGTTTCTGGCTGCTTTAGCAAGCATTGTTTTATTCATTCATTAAATGCATTAGTTGAACACTGCAAACAAAATTATGAACTTTATTAATTTAATAAACAAAAAACTGAGTGTTCCATATTGCATTTTGCCTTGCATGACTTGTTATTTCTGTTACAAACACATTATTACGACGCGGTCAATATTACGGTCTATCTGTTGTCCTAAATACAGAAACACAATTTTTAACTCCAAATGAACTTGAAATTCTTTTCGGTTCTAACCTTGTTATTGCTTGTAACTTTGATTGTAATAGCTGTGTTAATGCTCTGACTCATGAACTAATCACCATTCTTGTTGTGATGATTCAAAGTCTTTCAATGAATGAATAATGAAGGTATATATAAGTGTTCAATACTGATAGAATTTTGTTGTAAATTGTGGGTCAGATGTATTGGAAGAGATACTTAAATCTTCGATGTAAAATCCGTAGAGTTTTCTTCACTTGAACTACTGCTTCAGTGTTTATTGTACGAGTATTGTACAAGTACATACTATCCTTCGAATGTGCCAAACTAAATTTGATTTTAAATTAATTTAATTCTATGCATAAATTCCACCCTAACATTTTATATTAGATTGAGGCAGTTTCAATCGGGATTTGCCAATCATGCACTTTTAATCGCATTTTTAAATACAATGCGGCATAATTTTCTTTACCTTCTTTAATTTAATCACACTAATTCATAATTACGTGCAACAATTAACAGCTAAAATAATTTTCATCATTTTAATTACTTTCGTTATTTTTATATGTATATAATACTGTTATGGAGAATCAAGCGGTTAAATCTCTTCTTCAACATCATAAGTTTTACCACGCATATTATGTATACGGCCACGGAGAAATCTTTCATTTTTAAATAGCATTCAATCAGTATTGCTGTTTGGCAACCTTTTCATCCCCGTTCATTCATTCAAGACAAGAATTGGGTCGAGCGTAAAGCTGCTATATAGGAAATGTAAAAATTGCTTCCTAATTACGGTCCATCCTATTTGATTTGGAAAGTGATCGAAGCGACCGTAAAATATCTGGCTAGCATTAGAAGAAGCTTTTACTCGAGAAACTTCTTTGTGAAAGTTTCTCTTCGGCCCTGCGATAAAATGTATTCAATTAAAACTGAACTACAAAGAGCCGGGCGAAAAGACTTGGGTTTTTGCTAAGGCGTCTATACGAATCCATTAACGAGGTGAGAGGCACCCTGATTCCTTATTCAAATTTAAGTCGAGAAGAAAAGTTACCAGCAGCCATCGTTTGAGAAGGTAATCTTGTCGCCGCTGCTTCTTAGGCTTGCGATAAACTTTCTGCTCATCTAAAGTAAATCACGCAATTTTATCCCCTTACCGTCTACATTAAGTCTTTTAAGGCTGAAAACATGATTCTCGCATCGAAGATTCTGAGATAACAATCACCGGATGAAAATGCAACAGTGAATACCCACTGCTGTCATTCACAGGAAATTCAGACGTTGAATTTGGATTGCTGTTGTTCTTAGTCAATATGTTGTCTCCTAGTGTACATTGAAATTGCTTCTATGGCCCAATAAATATGATTATAAAATGTGGCCCAATTCTATACGATAGAATTATCCTTGTCAACGAACAAATGAACTTGGATACGTCTGGTTAAAATAAGGTTATTTTTTAGACTTCACTACAATCATAAATCCTAAAGTTTGATGAATATTGACAACGATGTTAAACGAATCTTAGATAATCCCACATAGCTTATTTATGTATTTGAAATTTAGCTTCTATCACACTTGAAATTTATGGAATGATCATACATATTCTAAATAACACATGATTTGTACGATTAGGATCATTTTTATGAAGCAACTGAGTAATTTAGACGACGGAAAAAAACTCAAAAGTATTTAATTTCAACATTTCGAGCCAAGACTAGTTCTCAAAAATGTACAATAATGCAACAATGGTTTAAAGATTTTCTGTCTTCCTCTGTTAGGGAGGAAGCTCATTATACTCATTGTACTCAACGCCTCCAGAGGGTTTGCTTAGAATGCTCTTGCGCACACGACATGTAGATTAATTGTGATTACAATATTTTTTCCGTCACCAGCATATACACTAGTATATACGAAGCTCCTCACATCTAAAACAGTTTTCACCGTATGGTTTTCTGGCTTATCTATTCATTAGTTTCAAAACGGTCCCTCTCAAACTCCTACTTTTGCATAGCAAAAGGTGGAGATACAAGGCTCTCAGTCAGCTGAACACGAGGGATGAGACTGCATGGTGTGTTGTTGGTAATTGAACATGGCGTTGTCTCATGTAAGACATGAGATGCTAGCTTACGTAACGCTCATGTAACTTCAAGTTCACCAAGAATATCAATGGACGTGTTAAATCTCTAATTCCAACCGGAGTGGCTTGTGGTTGCAGGTGTTGTACAGGGTGGGCCAGAAAGGATGCCCCATAAAAGAACATTTGGAACTCAAAAATTATTTGGGATAGAACATAAAACTTTCTGTCAAAACATCTATAATATTTATGAATTTTACTAAAAAGTCATTTAAGTGTGGAAAACAATATCTATTAAGTGACGCCCGTTTTCGCGAGAGCACATTTCTAACCTTTTTTTAAAATTTTCTGTAACCTTCGTTAATGTGTTGCCGTTAATTTGCCTGATTTCCTCTTGGATCTTTCTCTTTAACACGTTTGTTGCGATGCGACCCACCGGTGGGTCACTGAGGTTAGGTTCTGTAATTTTTTTCCAAGTCTTTTAGTGACTATGCGTACAAAGTGAAGTTTTACACCAATCAGGAATCGCAACAAACGTGTTAATTAAGCGATTGTGGTAGGTTTATTAAAGTGAACTTCTCCCTTAAGGTATCCCCATAGATAAAAATCGGGTATGGTTAGGTCCAGGAATCTATTCGGCCAGTTAACATCGCCATGTCGAGAAATCAATTTTTGCAGAAACAAGCGATTTAAAAGAATCATTGTTTTTCTCACAGTGTGACTCGTGGTGCCATCTTGTTGATACCAAATGTTTCTCAGATGTCTTGCTTCAAGTTGAGGTTCCAGGAAAATACTGATCATATTTCGATATCTTTCTCCAGTGACGGTCACAGCATTACCCATATCGTTTTCGAAAAAATATGGCCCCATGATTTCATCAGCCATCACACCACACCAGACAGTAACTTTCTGGGAATACAAAGACTTTTCAACAAACTGTTTAGGCTGTTGCTACGCCCAGATACGACAATTTTGTTTGTTCACATGTCCTGAAAGATGGAAATGGGCCTCGTCGCTCATTATTAAATTTTTATGGACAACGATGTTATCTCTTATGATATTCAATATTTCACGTGAAAATTGCAAACTTGATGCATAGTCTGTATCATTTATTCGTTGGGCTAGTTGCAATTTTTAGGAAAATAATTTAAGATCTTTTTTCGAAATTCTTCTCAGCGATGATCTACTGACGTTCATTTGGGTTGAACGTTTTCTTGTCGAGACCATGCCATCCACATGAAGATTTAGCGACACTCTATCAATGTTTATTTCATTTTGAATAGAGCGGTTTCGACCAAATGTTTTATTGTTCGATAACGAACCAGTGCTTTCAAATGTTCTTATCCATCTTATCAGGGTTTTGCGATCAGTTTGAAGATCCATTCCAAAAGTAACTGTAAAAGTTCTCCGTGCTCTCACAAAAGAAGATCCATTTTCATAAAATTGCTTGACGAAAGCGATCTGTGATTCTTCAGAATGCATTGCGAACAAATAGGGTTCAATTTCTTTGTACTGTTTACCTATATGCGGTTGTACATCTAGGCTAGATAATTAAATGTTATTTATAAATAAAATTCATAAATCTAATAAATGTTTTGACATAAAATTTTATGTACTATCCCAAATAGCATTTGAGTTATAAAAGTTCTTTAATGGTGCGTTCTTCCTGGCCCACCCTGTACTTCTGCATGAATTTGCTTTGTTCTGGAGAAATCTCTTTCCTCATTCTCGTAGATGGTCAGTGCTATGCATTAGCATTTATATTATTGAACTGACTTTAGAGTAACCTTGACTCCACACAATGACAGTTCTCCAAAGCGTTCTCCTCAAGAACTTAGCTTTAGCACTTTGAATTGTTGACCCACAGAATTTATGTTCTAATTAATTAGAGTTTTACTACTTTCAGTCAAATAGTTAAAAAAATGTCCCCAATCCAAGTGGCAAAATCAAACCCGCAAGACGACGGACAAACTCAGCGGGCTTGATGGTTATGTTTTTTATAACTCCTACGTTAGCGCTGGTGACATATTAATTGATTTCTATGAATATATCAAGATGCTCTGTTGTTGAGATGATATGCTACCTCTCGATTGCTTCCAATCAAAGATTTAAGGTCTAATGCAGCATTTCCTGAGTCTCTTCATCGTCCAAAGAATTTCTTAAAAAGAAAATTTACTTAATTGTCGAAAGTGTATTTATCCATGAACTATTGGTCTTCCCTAAGTTTCTTCAGATTTGATTACAATGATCTGTTCACTCTCGCATGAACAGTCAAAACAGATGGCAGCCAAGTATTCATTTTCAAGGTAATCAATCAGCAAGATTTTAGGGCAATGTTTTTTACTGAAAATTAACCTGTTAATTGCCCTAAATTCTTAAGATACGCCTCATTACGTAATAGATGTTCATTTATTGGTATTGCTAGCCTGCATTCTCTTGAGCATAACGTAAGTCTAGTGTGCTGATTGTCTTAATCGTGGTTAACAAGTGCATCTCTGGCTGCTTTTAACGGGTTGATTTTTCATCGTCGTCTTTTCTTTTTTACGAGGGACGTAGGCGATTATTGGAAAGTTCGTTCAGAGATATCGCTTTCTAACTCCAAGCCTCCACAACGTTTAGCAACACTTCGATGTATGGTCGATGCAAAAAATTACCTAGTCTCAGTAGGATTTATTCCTTAAACTTCAAGTACACCGTCAGCATCATGTACTTCTTACGATCAGAAAAATTCTACCTGACCCATTAAAGGCAGCAGCACCGTACTTCAGAACATATATTCCATTTCAGAAAATATACTTTGTCACAGTCACAGTTACCACAGTCAGCCTACTTTTTCGCTTGACCAGTAGGTCTATAAATGACAAGAATTGCCATAAAACAGGAAAGCCACTGCCAGCACAGCCCACTAATCTTTGATGAGTATGCAAGGCACACCTAGCACACGAGGAACATGAGTGTCTGGCCCTCTCGTGTCCTCACAAAGCATGATTCCCCAATCTGTCCCCCAATCGCTTCTCAGAGGCCTCTCCTTCCCTCGCTCTATTGGGCTTCTCTTGTGGGACTCGCAATTGCTTCTGGGATTTGGAGGCTCTGCACCGCCTGTGTAATACGGAACTGAGGATCTGAAAAAGCCGCTCTAAATTGCGCCATGTTCAGCTCTGTGCCCAGCGATTGATCTGCCAGCATGGTGGTCGAGAATGGAGACTTCTTGAAACTCGTATCATCTTTAATTCATTAAATTGAATTCGTATTTTCAAAGTCTTTTGCAACTTGAAAGTTCAAGTAATTCTTCCTTATCAGAAGAGTTAGAAGTTATTTTTAAATAGAGATTTTATATCACCTACAAATATCTTCTACTTAAATTTATTTTAATTTATTTATTTTAATCAGCCGTTTCCAATAAAACATTCGACCTATGATACTTTTTCCGTTCGTTATAACTGATGTTTATTGAATGATAAACTAGTATTGCTGAATTTCTTTAGCGCCGTCAAAAATTATAAGCAAAAGATTTAAAATTTTCGGTTAGTTTTTTGTATCTGTATTCATTACTTCCTGGAAAATGTAAATTTTGCTTCGTAGATATTTACTCTACCTACTTATTGACGGAAACATCATTTTGCGTTCGTTTAATTACTGGTATCCCTAAAAGTGTCACTAATTGTAAGTTTATTATCGTTACAAAATTGTAGATCCTCCAAATGCTTCGGTGTAATGGAACCCTGTATCGAGATTATATTCAGATAGAAGATATATTCAGGGAAAGATTAGGCAAAATTGTGAGTACATTTCGACATATGTATCAAAACTTGAAAAATAGTTAATATTTGACCGTGGGTTTTAAAGCCTGGAAGGTTTATTTTAGTAGGACAATCGTACATGAGAATTCAATATGACCTGAAAATATTTGATAAGATTTTGCATTCGCTCTCTATAAAGTCACAGTTACACGTAGCTTCATGAAATATCAATCAACATGAACAGAATTTGAAACTGAATTCATTGTGCAGGCTTAAATTCTTCATACAAATCTTTGTCCAGTTGTTCAATGCTATCAGTAATGAAAGAAATAAATGAAGTAAAGTTCCACATATCAGTCTTTCTAACTCGTGAGAACATTGACATTCACTTAACATTCGATAGAAGAATCTTCTGAAAGCTTAGCGATAGCTTCCCGGCGTTTTCTAATCGATCTGAAATATTAAGAGCCACTCGGCATGGCAAAGCGATGATGTAGCGTTGTTCGTTTTTATAAATGCGGTGATTTTCTCAGTGCCTCACTCATGCGTTGAAATTATCACAACTTTTCGTCGATGATGAGATCCATCGATCGTGAGCGGCGCTAGTTATGTTCATCAAGTCGTTAAGTCACCAGTCATCATTCAAGTCACTGAAGGAGGGATAATTTCGAGGCACTTACAGACTAAATGCTTGTACTTTATCAGACCGAGAACCATGAAAAGCAATTAATGAAGCCGACGCAAGGCTATTTGTTCAGAGAACGACGAGCCACTGCTACTGGTGATTCCAGCAACGATAAGAGTCATACTTGTTCTTAGAAAGAAAGACTGGGCGTCAGTAGAGTTTTTAAACGTGCTTGCCCATAGTGATCGCTGGATTCAGGAAGAAAAGATTACTGCGCATTGACGTCTTTTTTTTCAAGTGTGATTTATTTATAACTAGCAAAATATTGTTCATACCTAGATAAATAAAATAACTGAATAGTATTTTACAATCGTACATCAACGCCACACTATTTTGCACATGCAAATTCAAAATGTTAAATAGTAAACAAACACAAACACTTCACTAATTTTCAATATGACGTTCTTGATATAATACACAAACAATTGAAAATATCTGTTTACTGGGTTAGAGGAGTTGCAAACTGCTTCAAGGGTTACATTTCGGATACATTTACACGCATATGCGAAAAATGTTCATTTGAATGAGGTCCTCATATACAGTGGGGGGCAAAATAACACAACACGTTGATTAAATCGCCAGATTGCACATTCATAGACCACGTACTATTACGAAAATTGAACCATATATGAACAATAGATAAAAAGGTTAATAATATATCTAAAACAAACAAATATTTAATAGAAAAAATACATAAAACAGAGGAACGAGATTCGTGGCAACCAGACGAATTTATAAGGAAACAACTGACTACCAGATCAGTTACTTCTTTTGTATAGTGGACCTTTCCAAACGTCGAGCTGGCACGATTTGCAATTGGAGATTTAAGTTGCACGAGTATATCCATAAGGAATCCATTATTCCTCCTTATTAAAGTGCTCTGGAAGCAGATATGCTCGTTTCATGTCTGTAAAAATAAGCTTCACAAAAGTGAAACGAGAAAACTACAAGAAAACAACCCAAAATTTGTATTTTTTCGGAAACTTGCATAGCATCGCGGTCATTATTTTTTTCAGTTTACGACAGGATCATCAAGCTGTGAAGTCTGACTTTGCCTCAAGGCTTACTGGGCAGTTGAACACAGGAGCATCCCCTTCGTGGTGAAACCGTTTGCACGATTCTAAAATTCAATTATAGACGAGACAATGAGATTATCTGGCACAAGTTTTTGAACCTAAGTTTAGCTTCGTAGCCGAGAGCTGTGGTTTTACGAAAAGTTTCCCCTCGACGAAGACGGAGGCGCATAGAAGTGTGTCTCGCTCTAGCACTACGCAAGTTAATGCAAGCGATAATACGCGCACAGCTTAGGATTCCCTGGATCTGGTCTTTTCAAAGTCATTCATCAAAGAAGTCATGTTGTCAGTAAAACTCACCGAATATACGCTATTCTTAACAATGTAACAATTCTTCTCAACTTTGAATTGTCCTCTTTTCCGTGCTTCCGCATGAGAGAGAACAAGTCAAAGTTTCTGAGCACAGAATGTCACACAAGACTGAAACCTACACATGGAAACGATCAGGTAAAGCAGACTCCGATATTTTTTGCGACCGACGCCTGTTGTATTATGACAACATTAATTACGAATACGTTGCACAACATCCGTCCATGAGTTGATGTATGAGAACGTTGAGGTTGTACGGCTTTAGTTCCAGTGCTGGGCAAGCCATGTTTTACTGCAATAACTCTTGAATACATTAGTGTATTCTTTGAAAGAACAAAATACCTTTTAAAATATAAATTTCCCAAGTCAGTTAAACGATTCTTTAATAGTGCTGTCATCATGTTGAAAATGTTGCATAAGAATTCTATCCCCATTCTCGGTTCATAAACTTTTTGTAGAATATCAGTATAGCGTAATAAATAAGTTACACGCCTAATAATTCATCAAAATCATGAAATACCGTGATAATAAAAAGACTCTGAGGCTTGTTGGTTTGTGGTAAAAACATGATCTGTTATTAGTTTCCTAAAAACTTTTTCCTTTCATAAAACATTGGAAATCATTTCATTCAAAATTAAAAATGTTTTTTTATTTATCATTTTGTGCAATACCTAAATGGCTTTGGAATTTTTAAGCAAGTTTAGTAAAACAACAACAAGTTTTCGAGCACGAGGAAAGTGTAGTTCTGTCAGTAGGTCGGTGATGACATATTAGGTTGTGTTCGGTGTAATAGGTGTGATCAATAAGGTGCGGGAAAAGTATTGATTTCCGCAAGATAGGGTGCTAAGTTTCGTAATCATGAAGTCATACATTTTGTGCGTCCATTAGTTGATCTAATAAACTGAGGTAAATTCAATAAATTGCTATACTGTACGACTAATTTCCCAAATTTCAAGCCATCGCCATGCAGGTGATCTCTGTGCTCTCAAATGGACATTGAAAATTTTGCAGATAAGTGCCAAATAAAAATAATGTCTGTGAGGCACTTTAAATGTAAATTACATTACAACCATTCACCGTTTTTTCCATTATAGTAATTATTTTAATCATAACACGTGTTTACAAAATTTAGTTTAGAATTTCCAGGAATACCTTGTAGTTTTATGAGTGAAATTCAATTCTTTAACTGTTAAAAATTAAATTTTTTTCAGTGATTGTATATATTGTTATTTTTCCCACGAACTTGTAACGATAGCTTACATCCTCGTATATTATTAACGACAATAATAATTTACACCAATATTTTTGTTTCTGCCTATTTTTGTATTAGTGCTAAATAAATAGTTAAATTCTAACGTCCAACACCAAGAGCAGAAATGACCAATGCAATTGACGAAGTATTGTTTTAGATCTCAACAGTCTTTTTTTGTTGTTGTATTTCTTGCCCTTTTATACGAAGTCCTATTTCCACATTTATCCACTTCGAATAAAAAATAGAATATAGCACTTTTTCAGCGATCACTCATTTCTGATGCGCAACTTCCAACTTTAAAGTTAAGCAGAGTCTGAGTAGGATGTCCAAGCAAAACAAATTATATGAGTTAAATAGCTTATGCAAGTTTCATGTTTGTAGATTACACTCGAACAATGTAGAAAGTCGGAATAGGTTTTTGCAGGTAAGTCTTTACAGCCATAGGGAATTTTATATTCATCGAAACCATAGTTTTATACGTTTTAATTCTCATTTTATTACCAGCGAACAGAACTCCATATAAAGGGTGTGGCAAAAGTCACATGATATATTTAGAATTAATTTATGCAAAAACTACTCGAGATAAAAACTTCGGGTGAATTGCAAACGAAAGATAGGGTTTTGGAGTTTTTATTTAAATAGAATATCATCTAAATGTCTACCATGTTGGTTTATGCACATGCGCATTCTTTTCGTAACAGAATCCATCACTTTTCTTAGCATCTCGGGAGGAATGTTGCGAATCTCTTGAGAAATGTTTTCTTTCAAATGTTCCAAAGTACGAGGCCTATTAATGTATACTTTTGACTTTAAGTATCCCCATACAAATAAATCCAAAGGGGTCAAATCACAAGATCTAGGAGCCCAAGGAATATCACCAAAACGTGAAATTAATCGATTTGGGAAAATTGGCTTCAAAGAAAAAAATGTTCAAAATGTCTGACGAGGCACATTTTCACCTTTCCAGTTATGTGAACAAACAAAATTGTAGATATTGGAGTGCTGAAAATCCAAAAATTATGCATGAAATCCCACTTCACTCACAAAAGGTTACTGTCTGGTGCGGTATGACAAGTGAAAGGATTATTGGTCCCTATTTTTTTGAAAATCAGAATGGAGAAACTGCGACTGTAACTGGAGCTGCGTATCGAAAATTCATTGAAGAATATTTAAGACCTCAAATTCAAGATGGGAATGTGTGGTTTCAACAAGATGGTGCAACAGTCCATACAGCAAAGGAATCAATTCAACTTTTGAAGACAATTTTCCCAAATCGATTAATTTCACGTTTTGGTGATATTCCTTGGGCTCCTAGATCTTGTGATTTGACCCCTCTGAATTTCTTTTTATGGGGGTACTTAAAGTCAAAAGTATACATTAATAGGCCTCGTACTTTGGAACATTTGAAAGAAAACATTTCTCAAGAGATTCGCAACATTCTTCCCGAGATGCTAAGAAAAGTGATGGATTCTGTTACGAAAAGAATGCGCATGTGCATAAACCAACATGGTGGACATTTAGATGATATCCTATTTAAATAAAAACTCCAAAACCCTATCTTTCGTTTGCAATTCACCCGAAGTTTTTATCTCGAGTAGTTTTTGCATAAATTAATTCTAAATATATCATGTGACTTTTGCCACACCCTTTATATGTTTAAAAGACTTGTATCTTACTAACGTCGTTCATCCAAATGGTAAATATATCGTTAACTTCAATTTTGTCATCATTCAATAAATGTATTAAAAGCAAATAGGTTAGGACACTGTAGCAATGAAATGCAAGTTTCAACTGAAATAACAGGAATTAATACTCTTGTTAATGTTGACATGACATTTTAACCATTATTGTGTACCTCCTGCTGCTCACTATCTGGTCCTCAAAAGTTTCGTCCATAAAGAGATTCACTCTCTCAGCCTGGAAGAATAAACCTTCACTGAAGATCATCAAAATGAGAAAAATCTCCTGGAAACGAGAATGCATTCATTTGGAAATGCATAACTAACAGACGTATAACATGATTATGTGTCAAACTGCTGGCGTATTTTTTCGTACAATTAGAAATCCGTGTGCAACCAGCATCGCCAGAATGCCTTCAAGATGACTGCTCACTTTTAAAACGATATGAGTTAGTTGGCAGAAGGCCGGAGAGATTCCTTTGTCTTCCAGGCCTTCTCTAATTATAAGAGCTTTCAAGAAGTCATAAAAGCACGGCAGGCCCAGGGTTTACAGCTGCTTTATGAGTCTCCGGAGACAGCGGCGGCCATCATAATTTGTATGAGTACGCTGACTCATACTGGCCAGTGAAGTCTAATGGAGGAAGCTGCGAATTTTTTCCTTTGTTCTATAGTAGTACTTACTTTACCAAGAAACACTAATAAAATGCTACTGCACTGGATTTTTTTAAATACTTTATCTACAGGCGCTTCGTGTCTATTTATTTAGTTTTAACCCCCAATGAGCTTAAGAATTTCATAAGGAGCACTAATCACCTCCTAATACTGATACTTGTTCCATTAAAGGACTCAATTTTGAGGAATTGCAGGCTGTCATTGATGAAAACCCTACCAGTACAACTAGAGAACTGAGCAAGCAGTTTAGGTCTTATCATTTTGCGATACATGGTCACATGCCTCGCATTAAACTCTTCGCCGAGTTCTCTAGTTGTACTGGTAGGGCTTTCATCAATGACAGCCTACAATTCCTCAGAATTGAGTCATTTGGAATGTTTTTATCTTGGTTCGTCCTTTAGACTGAAGTCAACCTTTTAGAAACGTGAAAACCATCTTCTACAGTTTTTTTATTCACCACATCATTTCCATAAGTGTCTTCGAAAGGTCTTCCTGCTGAAATTGTTGTATTGCCCTTCTGAAATTCATACAGCAAAATATGCCGAATGTACTTTTACTTGGAATATACATTTGGCCAACAATAGTTACTTATTATCATCATTTAAAAAAAAATCTTAAAGAAGATATATTGCTTTAGTGATTTAGATTGCTACACGTACGTCATTTATAAATTAGATTGATGTAATCATGCCGTTAATTTGGACTCAAAAAACGTACAGAACTTTCGATACAACCTAATGTATTCTTAGCATGAACATCGTTTGCTTTTAACATTAATATCATTTTCATCTTTTATGACCAGTTTACAACGAGTAAACTGGTTCATTTCTATTGACCTTTTCGAGGCAATGGAAAAACTCATATGATATTATTAACTACTGTTTTGCATGTCTTCAAAATACCAAAAAGATGTAATGTACTAACATATTCGTTGAATAAACGTAGTTTATTTCAGATAATTTCAAAATTTTTCTACTTCTCACTTTATGTTTCTTATAACATCACTTATTATGAACTGTATGCCTCAATTATTTAAGTATGAGTTTGTCAGCAACATCGCAACAATACTATTGAACCACGAAGCAGATTCAACAGTAATCTTCTTTGAGAATGCGCCATGATTGGTTGGTCATAATTCGGTAAGAGGATCACTGACAAATTAAATAACAAACGCTAAATTCTAGAGCTTGAAATTCTATTGCAAATGAAAATATGGTGAAGCTCTTTAGGAGCTCCTGGGTTGTAAATAATTTTCTATTTGGTGTTACGTGTTTGCCAGCAAGATGCAGCAGGAGTATTGATATTTTTTCTGAGTACAAGAGGGGAAATTCTGTTTTAATAAAGGTCATATTGTTCGAATAAACATTTGAAAAGAAGGTTCTGATTAATTTAAACCATTTCAATGAGTCGAGAAAGAAACTTGAAGGAGTGTATAATTGATTTCTGTAATCTCGGTAATTGTATCAAAGGGATTTGTAATTCTAAGAATATTTGAGAATTTTTGAAAATAAAGTAATTTTACTTAGTACGAAATTAATTACATCAAATTTTGTTAAACACCCTCTTGAGTTTCTAAATTGCACAAAATAAAAATCAACACTTTTGTAAGAGATAATAAAAATACGTGTAATTAAGATTTCTGTGCCTACTTGCAGCAACGTTAGAGTAATTAATATAGAAAGAAACAGCTGTATATTACTTTTTATGTTAAGCAGCTCAACTTTAGAGCAATGTTATTTTCAATATTTAAAAATAATAATTCTAATACGACATGCCCTTGTCCGATATTTGTGTGGTATATACTTGAGATAGATATCACAATGTGCTTTTTAAAGAAGATGCTGCTCAGCACTCTCATTCTCTGAATGTAGCAGTTTATTGCATATAGTTTAAGCCTCAAATTGTGGTACTATCTTGACATGAATGCTGAAGCCCTATTTGAGTAGAACAAAGTCGAGCTACCATTCGAGTTGGACACAGTCAGCAGCACGTGATCTCCAGAGTAATAGCACATTTTCCAAAATTTTACCAACGTATGGATGCAATTTATCCAAATTTAAATTATATCAATTGAAACTAGCATGCGATTCCATTTGTAGTTTCTCTACCTAAGTGATAGAATTACTAGAATTGACGTCAGACAGTGAATTGGAAGTGCTAGCCTCTGTTGCAGTGTGTGAGCGGGGTTCCATTATTTCTGACCACATTGCAAAGAAAAAAGTTTCCTCTCCTTCAGTATCCTCTCGTTCTCTGCTGACGTTCATCTCCCCTCTCCTCTTTAATAGAACGAGCATACGATGGCAAATAATAGCGGACATGCTTGAGTTACTTTATTTAAAATTGGAAAATTTTAACTTGTATTAAAATGTGTTCGGCTGACTTAGTTTCAGGTTCTTCCTACCACAGATTATTCCTGACACTTGAAATATTTTTTATGAATTGTTCTAGTAAAATAATTATTTTGAAAGCTACCTTCTTTGAAGGTAGCATTCATTTTTTCCAGTATTTGTTTATGCCTGAGTTCAAACCATTACACGTGAAATTTTACACTAGATCAAGTACCGTAAAGTTGAAATAATTTCAGGAAATGGTAAAATTTACAAACAGTTAAATATTTGTGTACCATGATTTAATTTTTTCAAAAGTATAGTCTTCTTTCTGTTTCATCAGTGGGTCCCGGCAGCTCATTGTGTGTATTAAGTAAAAAGTAGAGAACAACGCAGAATTTTTAATTTCAGCCGAAGTTTCTGTTTAATTTTATGTTTTATGAGGACCAGTAGCCTGTCTAAATCAGGCGGAAGTTCAGCAATCTATGTACTTGCAGCTCGTAGGCAAACATTATCATAGAACTAGCGGAAAAAATATACATACAATCTCCTTAGTACAGACTTTAATAGTTAAATTAAACTAACGATATTTCACGCATTAATGATTCTTCAGAAAGGTTAGATGTTAATTTTTCTCTATAGAAGGTACTTTATTTTCATTAAAAACACAAACAAGGGAAGAAACATTCGAAGCACCTTCGAGACACACTGTGCATATTTTTTAAACCTTCAATTTTGTCTTGAGCATTGCAAAGCAGGAATAGGCTTGACGGAGTCCCGTCAGTACCGTTTTTTCGAGGATAAGTAGCTATGTCAAGACAGATCATTCCCTGAATACTTAAAGAAAAACATCAAAAAACGAGACGCACCGATGACCTAAATTTAGCATCAGAAGTTTCCATTTAAAATACTTTGTAAATAATTTTCGAGGTCCAGTAGCATCATAAATGATTTTTTGGAAAGGCTAAAACTTTTAAAGCCTTGAGCTATCATATGTTCACACATACGAACTGCACCAATTGAAAAATATGAAAAATTGATGCTTCTATGATCGATGACGCACAAATATTATTAATTAAACCTTCATCTTATATTCTAAAAGAGTTCGAGGAAAATCAATGTATTTACACTTTCTATTCTTTATGAATAACACATTTTTCAGTTTAACATTAAGAACCATTAACAAAATGTATGAATGTCTTATGCCCAATTGGAGAGGAAGAAGGAACTCAGAAACGGTAAATGTTTTCAGGTCCAACAAAATACAGAAGTTTCTTTGCAAGAACAATATTTTCCTAGTGTTGTTTTGAATGTTAAAGGCGACAGATCCAGCAAGAGATAGATTTCGTACTTGCTATACTCCCTTGTTATCACTACGTAAATCTTTCCACACAAAATAAGAAGTTGTCCGACTTTTCGTTGATTCAAAATTATTGTGACTCTAATTATGGGACAGCTGCAACTCGATATTCATGACCCTGATGAGAAAAAGACGTAATTTCCTTTGAATGCTTTTGATGAAAGTGTTTTTTGAGACACAAAGCCCAGGACATTGAGAAAAGAATATTTTCTTCTGTATTGAAGACTTCTGTATTCTGCTTACGATTACATGAGTATGTATATACTCGTATGAGCTACTTAACTATATAAAGGGATATACATGTTTGAACATGTCGTAAATAAAAGTATTAGACTTCAATTGCAAAGGAAAGATGAATGTTGTGCAAACTAAACTAGAGAGTTTATGTCAGGACAGAATGTGATCATTCGTAAGTATGAGTCACTCGCGGACCATAATTATTCTACATTTTGTCTCAGAGAAATTCTTGATATGTTCTCAGACTACTTTTATTTAGCATTAATTCACAAATGCCTCGATTGTATCCTCGCGATCATACACTTACGACACGTTTGTATAGTACACACTACATAGACAATCTTACCGTAAAGATGTAGATTTTAGATTTTTAGTGTCTTGAAAAAGACGTATCTCAACTAAAGTTTGCATTGGCTTATTTACCGTACTTTCATAGATATTAAGTCTTCACTCCAGTTTCTTTCCTTTGTTTTACATGTATTTTCCTTTAAATGCAAATAAAGATTTTCTGTCTTGAGAAACAAACTTATTATCTTCTCTCTGTTGCAGACAGTGTCAATTTAGTATTGAATAATTGGGAAATAGACAAACAATACAGTTATCTTGAACGGTCATCATCACATAGCGTTCACATGGTGTTCACACTGTGTTCACATGGTGTTTATACCGTGTTTATACCGTGTTCACATGGTGCTCACACCGTCGTCACACAGTGTCCACATCGTGTGCACATATGTAGTGCTCACACAGTATTCGCACCGTGTTCGCATCGTGTTCACACAGTGTTCACACCGTGTTCACATCGTGTTCACACAGTGTTCACATCGTGTTCACACCGTGTTCACATAGTGTTCACACCAGCAGTGAAAGCAAGGTTCCTCCCACAGTATTCTACACTCCTCAGCTCTACAGACTGACTGTCTTATCGGTATCGCTTTACGCTTCCCTCGTAATTCAATAGAATAAATAACTGGCCCAATGGATCTCCCCTTTCTTGAGAATTCTTTTCATTGTCGCACCACGGTTTCCTCTTTCTTTTGTGCCTTTTTAGGGCTCTATGTCACCAACAGTTCAGTTCTCTTTGTTGTATAATATATTTCTTCCCATAAAGCATGGTGTTGTCTTGTTCTTCTGCCTACCACATATTCTACAGACTTACTTATTTTTTGTATGTCCTAGTTATTTTTCTTTTTTTAAATACGCTTTTTGTTTTAATTTTTATTACAACATCAACCACTTTTCATGTCTGTAATTTTCATCTATTGAGCTCAATTTCGTCCCTTTTTCCTCAATTCTTTTTCTTTCTTTTAAGCATAGTTTACTCCTGATTATTATTCTGTCAACATTGCAGTCTTTTTTGTGTTTTACGTTTTCCACTTTCCCCTCATTTGAATTTTTCTATTTTTCCACCAAAATTTGGCATTTGATGTAAAATATAAATATGGTCTTAATAATTACCCAAGTTTCATACGCTTTTTATTGATTGCTACTTTCACTGGAAGGGAAAGGGAAGGTCGTGTACGTAGTGAAAGGATCACACCACGCAAGGCAAGGGAAAACAAGGAAAAGTTTGATTTTCCCAAGTGATGAATCAGAGCTAGCTCACTCACTCACACCAACTCATACCATGAGACATCAAATGTTTACACCATCTCCTTACACCATCACCTCCTTCACATGACACCATCACTACTGCAATCACATGACACCACCACCACCACATGGCACCACCACTCCTATCACCATA